>PVIW01008641.1:21280-59042 GCA_004026585.1 Noctilio leporinus | reverse complement strand
TTAGAAAGAGGGGAAGAGAGGGAGGCAGAGAGGGAGAGAGAGACATCAATGTATGGTTGCTTTTCACCTGCCTCCAGCCACAGACCTGACTGGAGACCTGGCTTGCAACCTAGTCATGTTGCCCTGGCTGGGAATCGAACCTGCGACCTTTGGGTTCACAGGCCGGCACCTTATCCACTGTGCTACCAGCCAGGGCCTTTGAATTGACTTCTTTACTTAGGATTTTATAAATTATAACTGATTTGCTATGTGATTTTCCTTTTAGCATTTATATAACAGGGGTTTATATATATTTTTTTCTGAATTTCAGTTGTGTGATGGACTAGAGCTATTGTCATCTTTAGTTATTCCACTTGTTCATCTTAAGGTAGGTCAATGTTACATTTTCGTATTGGAATGGGAATTTTCTTTAAAAGCAAATTCCAGAAATATAACTGGAATATAGGACACACTATCCTTAAAATGGCTGGAACAAATAAATGTTGGGCAAATGGTTAGCACTAAATGAATGTCAGCTTCCTTGCTTTTACACATAACACACCCATCTTGCTATTATTAAAGAAATCCTTCTTCCATTTCTTTCCTTTTCCCTTCCCTAGTACCTAAAGTTCATAACAACTTTGATAGGAAAACTGTGATGGGGCTTTGATATACAGCATTGCTGACTAGCTATGATGTTTTCTGAGCTTATACCCTTCTCAAGTAGCTTTGCTTTTTCAACAAATGAGATAGAGCAGGTGGGAGACTTAAGAAGCCTTTTAAATAATTTGTAAGTCATAAATGCATAACAAATAGCTATCTTCAATTGTCAACCAGCATCATCAGCAAAACTACTCTGGGAAAATAGGAGCTTTCAAATTATAACTGAATCCTTGCTCCTAATAAAGGAAAAGGACATTTGCTTACTCAGCTTTACCTTTACTACATACAGATATTCTCTCTTATTTATTCTGAAGAAAATAGAAATGTCAGAATCTTGCAGGAAATTAAGAACAGATATTTTGTTTTGAATAGCTCTACATCTTATACATTATTCCAGCATATATAGTTTAATTCCATATAGACATTATTGTGAATGGTTCATATATATTATGGCAACTTATATAATATAAAATATAGTTTAAAAGCATAATATTTAGGCAAAATATTGCCATGATGACTTAGATAAGTTCCAAATTTTTTTTCTAGCTATTAATGGTAGGTGATTCTAAGTAGCATGTATAATGATCAAATATGTATATTTAAAATAGATGCTATTGTTAAAACTATTTTTTGCAGTTAATAGAAATATTTCATGGAAAAACAATGAGAAAATTTTACTTATTCATTTTCATGATGCAAACTATACAGTTTGACATGGACAACAGGTGGGATTGACTTTGGGGGAATGGGCAGGTGAGGAGGGGGACAGAGGGGAGCAAAAAGGGGATGGATGTAATACAACAACAATAAAATTAAAAAAAAAAAACAACCAAACTATACAGTTTGATGTATTAATAATCACCTCTATGCATACAAGATAGCGGAAAAATAAAAACAACTGAAATAAATATTTCACCCAATTTAACAAATATCAAGACACTTCCAGTATTCTTTTCTTTTAAAAGCATCATTTGGGCCCTTGCTGGTGGTAGAGTAGATAAGGCGCTGGCCTGCAAACCCAAAGGTTGCTGGTTCAATTTCCAACCAGGACACAGAACCAGGCTGCAAGCCAGGTCTCCAGCCAGGTCCGTAGCTGGAGACAGGTGAAAGACAACCATGCATTGATGTTTCTCTCCCTTTCTGCCTCTCTCTTTTCCCTTCTCTCTGAAAATAATAAATAAATCTTCAAAATAAAAATAAAAATAAAAGCATCATTTGTTTAATTAAACCTTGAAGTAAACTTCTGAAACAAGTATTATTTCCACTTTAAAGGTTAAACAACAACAAGAAAATATATAGTATTAATGGAAAAGCTTCAAACACACAACTGGGTGTTTGGTTCAGAGGTCTGAGAATGTTTTGGTGCTAAATGTAATACTCCCTTTTACAGCTTGGTAGTCGAACCTTCAAATACAAAGCGCAATGAATCATTATTTCTTTCCTTCAGTTCTCCTTTAACTCAAAGGGAGGACTCAAGATTTTAAAGTTCAAAATTAATTCTCTATTCAAAGTTTTATTTTACAATAACTTTCTAGGATTGTTAGACTCAAAGTTGTGTGTTTGTCCCGAATTTACATTAGTGAGGGTATCTAGTGCCAATCACTTTAAGAGGAGAAGGTGCACAGTATTTAATTGTCTTTATAGTAAAATATCACTTAATTGTTACCTTGCACAATTTTAAAAGAATACACGATAATATATAAACAGTAAAATCATAATTCTTTCCTTGAAAGTAAAATTTTAAAAATTATATTATCAAGCATATCTGCAACTCACAGTTTGGTTCTCTGTGCCTGGTGTCCTTGATTATGATCAGTGGATAAGGATCCCTGTACCCAGAACTCCTCTTGAACTTGGACAGGTTTAAGCCCAGATTTAAGATCCCTGGATATTGATGACCCTTGCAGAAATAGCTCTGAACAAGTAATAGGATTGCCATAAGAGAACGAACAAATCCTGTTCATTAACAGTAAGGCAAAACAGACAACTAAATCTGAAAAAGAGAGAGAGAGAGAGTTTCAAGTCTTGTGGTAAATGAAACCTTTGTCCAACTATCGTGTTACTTGAGAAAAAATTATTTATCTTTTCAGCATGGACTGATATCTATTTCCACCATTTTCTGAGAGAAAAATTAGTTTTATATGACTAAAAACTTTTTTTGAGTTAACTGTAATAACTATCCTTTTTAGCACCTTGAAATGTCTCATGTATTAAAATCTCTATTGTCCTTGTTCTTATTTTTTTAGCAAAAAGAATAAAACTCCCAGAGAAGTTTGAATACAGCCTTAAGGACTATTAATGACCACTGCTTTATTGTATCGTTTCTAGTCCTTATTTGTTCCATTATGTTGGTCAATCACTTTTCTCCCATTATGTTGGCCATTCCAAACAATGAACTTTTATTCAGCAACAATTTATTGACCGCCTACACTTTGCTAGGGGAAGCTTACCAAAAGTGTTTTTGCAATCTCCAGAAATTAGGTTTTTACAACGAGACCGTCAGTTCAAGGCTATCCCATAGAATGGATATTCTATGAAGTACAAGTAGTCAGCTTAGTTTCAGGATGCATCAAATGGTTGAAAGACAGCAATTACATGAGTATTTAGTTTTGCCAAAAAGAAACACAGGAAGGAAAATCAAAGACACAATTAAGATTAGCTATCTACGAGCAATGAATAGAAATGAAGGACTAGGGTTAAGGGTGTGACTCACCTCCAAGTATAATTTTCGTACAGTTTGACTTTTGTAATGATGATAATATTTTGCATATACAAATTAAACCCACAAAGCAATGTAGAGCCAGTAAGAATGATAGGATTCTTAAGTGAAATACAAACAGAAGCAAACAAAAGGAAATATTGCAAGTGAAAAATACAACCAACCACTTTGATGGTGGGGGACAACTTGAATTTCTATGTTTTTTACTGCCTTTTAAACTAATATATTTTAACACATCATTGTTGACCAATCACAAAAAAACTCGTATTTTCAAGACCAGGTGTTGTTGACCAATAACGAGTTAACTGGTGCTTACAATTGCATTAGCTTTTGCTATAAGATTGCTGGTCAACAATGTGTTAAAAAAGAACTGTCATGGTAATATTTAATTCAGGTGAGAATTATAAATGGATGGTAAACTACTGTGTGACAGTTTGATGAGGAGTAGGATATCTACACAGTCTCAAAATACCTTCTTAGAATGTACATATTAGTTAAAAAGAGAAAAATAACAAATTACAGTGAAGAAATCTGATAAAAACTACCTGTTAAAGTCATCAGTTGACATCATCAGCGATGAGGCAACTGACATCATCGCCTTCTGCTGCCATGAAAGACACAGCATCACTCCTGTGGAATTCTAGCCAGAAATGCAGAGTCTGGATCCAATCATGAGGAAATAGTAGATAAAAACTAAAACTAACAGACATTATACAAAGTAACTGGCTTGTCACGAGAAAGTTGGGAAAGACAGAAAATGAAGAACTGTTTCAGATCAAAACAGATTAAAGAGGTATGGCAGCCAAATGAAATATGTGATCTAGGATCATAGACTTAATAATGTCTGTTCCTGGACATTATTAAGACAATTGGTGAAATATGAATCAGGTCTGTAGATTTGATGATAATATAACAATATTAGCGCTCTGCTTTTGACAGTTACACTGTGGTTGTAAAAGGGAGTGTTTTAGTTCTTTTTAGGAAAAGTACATTGAAGTATTTTAAGGTAACAAGGCATCATCTCTTCAAATTTACTTTTTAATAATTCAGATTAAAGAAAAATTATATGTAAAAATCACCCTCTTTTCAATTCTATAATTTTTAAATTTGAAATAATTTTTAAAAATTGCAAGAGTAGTACAAAGAACTTTGATACATCCTTCTCAAGTTAACCCAATTGTTCATATTTTATCACATTTGTTTGTTTATATCTCACGCATCCTATTTTTTCTTTTTCTTTTTTTCTTTCTGGAAAAGTTTTTGTTCTCTTTTTTTTTAAGTTGAATTTATTGACATGACATTGGTTAATAAAATTGTATGAGCTTCAGGTGTACAATTTTGTAATATAGCATCTGTATATTGTACATACATACTATATGTACTTTGAAGCATAGAAATGCATACTTAAAAAAAATTTTATTCATTATTTTCAGAGAGAAGGGCAGGGAGGGAGAAAGAAGGGAGAGAAGCATCAATGTATGGTTGCCTTTCACCTGCCTCCAGCTAAGGACCTGGCTGGAGACCTGGCTTGCAACCTGGTTATGTGCCCTGACTGGGGAATTGAACCAGTAATCTTAGCAATACATACTTAATGAAAGTATTTATATTATTTCTCTTTTGAAGTTTTTACCCAAATTTTTCATTTTGCATTTTGAGCCTATAGTTTGGAACCTTTTAGTAAAATTTATATTATTTATAAAACTTTCATATTGTTAAAAGCCAAACCTTGAAAAATAAGTAGGTGAGATACTATTTGTTTTATTGGGTTGGGTTATATTTGTTTGAGCTATTTGTTTATTTTTATTCTGACTTTAAAATGTAACCAATATAAAAATAACACTGAAGGGTTACTTTTTTGAATTAGGTAAACATTTAGTTGTTATTCCCTTTGTAATAGATTGTTGGCTTGCTAGGATTTACATTTCATCAAACTTCAAACTGCTGCTGGAAACCTTTTGGGAAAAGGCTTTGTCAGTGCTATTACAGATGTATTATGTCAGACACCCCACCCAGAAAAAGGGGATCCTCTGTATTGGTAAAAATACTACTCATAAAGTAAGAATTACTTCGTGGTTCAATTCTCTGAAATTGAGCAGACAGTAAATATAAATTGTGAGTCCGTAACTTAGTTACTTTTACCATAGTAATTTATTCATTGAACTAACCATAGTAAAACCATTAATAGCCCTTAGATTAAATTGAGCATTTTTTTCCCCCCTCCTTCATTATACCTTTTTTCTTCTCTTCTTCTTCCTCCTTCTTTTATGGTAAATTATATAATAATTATTTAATTGAAATAACTATGGTTAGTGAACAATTAATAAAGAAAATATTAGATAAGAAAGTAGGTTTATTTTTGAGCCAGGCAAGAATGATAAACTTAGGAAAACAAGTACATATGATGCTGCTTTATAATCTCTAAACTCAAAGAATAAAGGAAACACTTACAGTACTTGGAAATGAGTTATCTGGAAAATGATCATAATTATATTTCACTACAATGGAGAACTTGAAATTGATTGTTTCTTAAATCATTGGCCAATGACTTATTTATAATCCTCATAACCAATAAAGTAATAAATAGCATCAGGAATTGTTTTAGAAATAAAAGAAAGCGCTCTTTTTGCGCTTTTGTCATTTTGCTCTTGTATAAAACCACAGTATAGGCATATTAGAAAAATCAGAATCAGTTAAAAAGAAGTAATAATAAAGCTGGAAAACTTCCAGAAAAATGATAATTAATATCAAAATAATTGGAAACACTTATGAAAGTGGTTATATAAGTTTAAAAACCATTTTCCATAGCATGTTAAGAATTGGGAAAGTATTACCGTCAAATAGATACACTGGTTAAAAAAAAAAAAATGGATACACTTGTAATTTATAAAATATTGAAGGCTGTGGACCTTAGGCATATGGATTCATTCAACATAAAAAATACCTTTATAAGTTTGAAAAGAAATCAATGTAAGCAAATTAACACGAGGAAATTTCTTTACACAGCCTTTAGAAATGTTATGGAATTCAACACCAGGAGGCCAGCGTTCAGTGCGTCCCTCCTCTTCCACGGAAGGCTCACGAGGGTCAGTTGGGCTCATATACAACTCTCACGGGTTAGGCTTTAGTGAAATGGAGTCCCTTGAGCAGAGGCCTCGTTAATAAAACAGACTACTACGGCATATTTCAAAATGGTCCCTTTGCCCTCCCCCTGGCAGAAGCCCAAGGGGATTTTTCTTGGAGAAATCGGTAGTGCTCCAGAAGGTAAAACTTCCAACAATTGGGGGTCCACCTGAAGTGTCTACACTCAGAGGTGTCGACGCTGAGCCTTTAGCAATTTGTCCAACGCAGTTCAGGTTTTCCTACCCTGTGTTGACGCCAAGATAGAAGACATCGAAAAAGAAGATCTCCTGGTGGGTAACAGGGCTCAAATTTAAACAAAATAAAACAGAACAGAGCTTAGCAGCCATTTCTAAACAGAAACCTCTCCCACAGCTGCAGCTCAGGAGAAGGTTGCTCTAGACCGTTGCCTCCCAGGCTGCTGTCTGTGCTGTGAGCGTCTGTCCGAGCCAGACCTACACAGGGGTACCTGTATTTACCCTATTTCAACTGATAGGACTGAGGCTTCCTCCATCCAATCAAAGCATTTATATGCTTATCTGCATCCTCGCGGTCCAATCAGAGTGGCTCTATCCCTACCAGGACAGTATTATTTGCACCAATCAAACTATGACCATTCGGAGTCCTCATTTGCAAAAAGGTGGGCGGATCAGGGACCAGGGACTGAGACTTCTCTCTACAAGTCAGCTCCCCTTTGGCTTGGAGAGCAGGCTTTCCTTTTCTATCATGGGCCATGTCTTCCTGCCTGGTGCTGAAAAAACAAACAAACAAACACTAAAGAAGGTTTGCAGGATCTGACCAGATTGCCACAGAGCAGAGCTATCTAGTCGTAGAGGAACCTTGCCCACCAGAAGTGCCCGCTCTGCTTCTGCCTTGTCTTCCTCCCACCCAAGGGTGTTTCTGCTCACCCACCTGCCCAAGGGCCAGGGCTGCCTTGCAGCTGTGTTGCTTCATAATTGAGCTGTAACACTATTCTCTGCAGCCATGCTGTTTGCACTAAATAGAGTTTCCTTAACCACATCCTAAATTTCAGTTGGCATTGAATTGACACCAATAACCATCAGTTGACATTTGGTACTGATTTCTGAAAGTTTCTGCTAATGGTTTCTGCTGTAGTAAGTTGTGATTCTATCTGTCTGTCTCTCCAGTTTTGGGGACAACAGACTGCCTTATGACCTCGATTCTCTAACAGCTTTAAGAAGATTTATTTATTCATATTTTTCGTTAGTTCAGCTTTTTTACTTGTTAGAATAGAATGGCATGTTTCAAGCTCCTTATAAACAAAAGTAGAAAATGAACGTTCCCTTTTTTGATTTCTTACATTCGAGAACACTGGTTTTGGTCAGTAAATTGACTTGAACATATTTTGTGATAATTCTCTTCTTTATAAGATACAGGTACATAGGTACAATGATATCTTACTTTTCCACTGATGATGTGCCAAATTACCACAAACTTTCTGGGTTAAAACAACAGTAAGGTGTTTTTGATTTTAGATGTGAAGGTCAGGAGTCACTTTAGTCTTATGAGGCTAAAGTGAAGGTGTCTGTAGGCCTGGTTCCTTATGGAGGTTCCTTCTGGAACATACTCTTCACCTCTTTCTGTTTCTAGAGGCTGCAGATACTCCTTGGATTCTGGCCATGTCATTCCAATCTCTGTTTCCATAGTCACATGGCCTTCTTCCTCCACCTCCCTCTTAAAAGACATTTGTGATTACAGTTAGGGTCCCCCTGGGCTATTTGGGAAAATAACCCGCATCTCAAAATCCTTAATTTAACCTCACCTGCATAATTCCTTTTGCCATATATGGTAACATTCATGAGTTCCAGGGATCTGGATCTGGATATCTTTGGGGGTCATTATTCAGCCTTCTCCCCATATGTTTGGAAAAGTATAATCTCCCTTCTTATTAATGCATCTTGAGGCTTTTTAATGAATTTATGGCACTGGATTTCATTATGGGGAAGAATAAATATTGGCAAATAGCATAAGAATAACTTCACAAGTGTTACATAGCCAGCAGGAGAAAATACTTTGCTATCTTTTGACTGACCAAAATGATGGCTTAAATTAAACTAAAGGCTCAATTCTAACAGCAACAACAAAATAAATTTATAAATACAGATTTTGATATATAGTTAGGAGAAATTTGTATTTCTATAGCTGGTAAAACAAAAACAAATAATTAAATAAACAAACATGGTGGAGCTCCTATATGTAAACAAGAATATAGCATATTCTATTTTTTACAAGAGGATTTCTGCTCTTCCATCTACAACCTTCTGGAATCTGTTGCCATTTTACAATTTAAATTTTAATTTAAGAAATTTGTCCAAATAAAGCACTGTTAGACAGAGTATATGACTTGCCTAGGATCTTACCTCCCCCTTCAGAATAGCTCCAGACTTCAATGACTCTAGGTTTGGCCAAAGAATCAGAAATACAAAGCCAAAAATGATGAAAGGGTATTGTCTCAGAAAACATAACACTTCAAAATATTTAAGGAAAAAAGTGTCTTTTAGTGGGTGTGTCTGGCATTTCAAGATAATCATTTAAGATGTCTGAAGAAACAATGAAAATGACTTTAAACCTCATGAATAGTTTGAACGGTAGGCTTAAATGAAAGCTTTGTCTCAACTTTAAAATATTGAATTTGGCAAGAAGAGTCCCTAATTACTGTCATCAGATGCTGGAGCCCCAAAACCACCATCATGTTAAATTAAACCCTTTCTGTCATCTTTCTACCTCTTTATGTGGTGGAGAAAAGAGAGTTCAGAGATAGTTATGGTAAAACCTGAGTACACTTCTTTTATTTCAGGGAGTAAGTCCACCATAAATTTAAAAACTTAAATTCTCCTACAGGGGGTGGAATTTCTAAGTGAACAGTTATTTACAGGGTCGTTTTAAAAGTGAGAGCCTACAGCATACAGTCAGTCATGGTAGGCATCAAATTAGAAAAAGAGAATCACTATGAAAACATAGTTTGCCCAAAGTGCAAATAAGTAAATGTAAAGACTGGACCATGTTACTGACTTGGGAAAAGCTGAAGTTTTAAAAATATCTTATTTCATGTGTTACAGACATGACCTTTACAGAAAACAAGATAAAGACATATTCAGAACACATCACCATGCAGTCATACGGTATGAAGTTAGTCTGCCTCACAGTGATGTCATTGCTGGTTTCAGACCATTGTAGGAAAGGATTACGTGGACAGATAAATGTACATGGAACCTTCTGGCTTTATGGTATTGGAATTCAGACTACACCAATTACAATTTATTTATGTCTGCTCTTTGCATTACATTAAAAGGAGCTGGGTTTTGGACAATGAGTGTTTTTCTTGAGTGAGTTTTTCAAAAGAAGCTAGTATTTATAATGCAATGAATCACCTAAAATTTTCCTTCATAAAAGGAAAAAAATCAAAGCAACAGTAGATTACAGATTGAGTGAAACAGACTGAGTGATTAAGAGGTTGGGCGCCAGGGTCAGAGAGACACACACTTAAATTCCGGTTATTGTCATGTTGTCATGTACAGTAGTGTCTTCTGGGGAAAATTACTTCAACTTTTCCGGGGAAAATTACTTCAACTCTTCACCTTTTGGTTCTTTCATTTAGATGATAATAATAATAATAATAATAATAATATCAAGACAAAAAAATAACAGCAAAACTGACTTCATAAATGTTTAATGAAAAGTAAAAGTCGATACATAATTGCTCAGTGCATACTACAATAGTTGGTATGATTATTGTTGCTGGGTGAACTTCATGGTCTAAAGACTCCAGTGCTCTCTTCCTGGAACAGGGGGAGAGGAATGTATTGTGGGAGATGGCATCAGCCTCAAAAGCTGAGAACGAAAATGTCTTGGTGGTGTCATCTGTGAGACCACCATAACTTTTTCCAAACAATTTTGTTAATATAATATCTATAGCAATATACTAAGAAATGTTTTATAAATTTATGTTTAAATTTAAAACAGGATTCCCTTTTATCTGACATTCAAATTTATTTATTTATTTTAAAACATTTTATTTATTATTTTTAGAGAGAGTGGAAGGGAGAGAGGGAGAGAGACATCAATGCATGGTTGCCTTTCACCTGCCTCCAGTTATGGACCTGGCTGGACACCTGGCTTGCAACCTGATTATGTGCCCTGGCTGGGGAATTGAACCAGCAACCTTTGGGTTCGCAGGCCAGCACCTTATCCACTGTGCCACCAGCCAGGGCCTGATGTTCAAATTTAAAGCTATGAATTTAAATCTTATCTCCTTGCCTTAGGATTTTATGAGTTAGAATGTAAGCCTAAGTATACTTTCTATATTCATATCTGAAAACAAACAAACAAACAAACAAACTTGTTTGAACTCAAACTGTGTTCCAGGCACTGTCCTAGGCATTTCAGACACTTCATTTTATTTAATTGTCAAAATAGCATTATGGAACCTCTTAGGCACCAATGTTCTTGATGGTTTTAGTCAGTATTTATATGGCAGCCTTTTTATCTACTTTAGGGTTTTGTTTTGTTTTGTTTTTATGGTTAATTACTAACTTTCCAGAGCTATATATTGAATGCAAAAGCTGTAAAATTATGAAAGGACTTGGCTGTAATCCTGACTCCTGGCTAGGTTGACTTTGGGGAAGCTACTTAACTTTTCTGGATATTTGTGATTTCAATTATAAAAGTAACATCTATGATGTTACTTCATAGATTTATTTTAAGGATTAAGTGATTCAGTAGAGTGAGAAATGTTGGACATAGAGCTTGGTACATAATAAGCACTCATTTAATGACAGTCATTTCTTGTGATGAACATGCAATGAGCTGCTGATGGATAAAACACACACATAACTAGAGACCATAGGAAATGCCAAGCTAAAAATAACATGCTTACTGTATTTGGATTCACAATTCAGGGAGAAAACAACATGCATGCATGAAAGAAGTGCTTTTTCAGGGATACAGACAGAACTTTATAAGGGTATAGGAATTAGTGGTAAATTCTTAGTTCTACAGTAGAGCTCAAATGAGAGAAAGTGGAAAAAGTAGTACCTGAACTTGGTTTTGAAAAATAAATAGTGTTGCTATTTGGAAAAGGGAAAAAAGATGCAAGGAACAGCATGACTGAAAGCTCTATACTATGGGTGTGTAGTATTCAAAAAATAGTAATGGTGTGTGGTGTGACTAGAGAAGAGCTTGCGGAGATAATCAATTCAGAATCACCTACGAGACAGATGTAACCTTGATTGTTAAATACCTGTCTAAGGGTTTTTCACCTTTGTGGCCTTACTGTTTAGATCACTCCCCCATTAGGAATGGGAAAAGTACATTTGGAGTGGGGAGGCAGTCAGTGAGAAAGGTTAACACATGGTACAGATGATCTAGTTGAAGTTTGATGAATCCTTGGACAAGGGCAGTGACAATAGGAATACAACAGAGGGCTGAATGAATATAAAAGATATTTCCAGGATAGAAATTGAAGGCATTTTGTTACTTAATGCCTGTGGTGGGAGTAGGGGTGAGGGCGAGATTAACAAGGGTGTAAAATTGCAACCAGATTATTAGGATGATAGTGATATGTTCACTGAAGCCAGAATCTCATGATATTTCTAGACAAAATGAGTATGAAGTTATCTTTGAGTGGTCCAGGTAACTTGTTCTACATACACAAGGAAATTTGGGCTTGGAGCTTAAGGAAGAGTCCAAGTTTGGATATAGAAGAATATTGTTACAATTGATAAAGAAATATAATTTACTTCAAGATACTTTTGAAAAATCAGGCAGGCTTTTGAATTCTGAGTACAATTTCCAAAATATGGGCAGACAGAACACATATCTTCTCTATATGTGTTACAGGTGAAATATATGTTCTCTATATGTTAAAATGTAGGTGAAATACTTCTATTTAATACCAGGCTCTCATTTTTTGTTCTTAGATGGAGGATATATGATTCTGAAATTCACTTCTACAAGCGCTTTGACAGCAACTGTTTATCAACTCAATAAACATGACCTGCTGGGCCTTTTTTCTTCATTGACAGCTGTGTGATCCTCTTGGGGGAATTAACGGGGTGGCTTTATCTATAAATAACAGTTCATTTTCAGGTGTGAGGTACAAAGGCGTACTCATGGTGACATGAGAGATTGTCTAGCCTACCACCTTTTTAATCCAGGGTTAACCCTTAAGACATTTATTTGTCAAGTGTTTACATTCTTGTCACATTTCTGATCTCTAAAGGCATAGTACATGACAAAGAAAACTCTTCTTGGTGAAGTGTGAACATGTGTCAGGATTTATCTCATTATTAATATTCCTATTATTTTGATGCGTAATTAGGTAATATCAAATCATTTTTAATAACTCACAATTCACCTTTACTGACATGGTTTCATTTGATCTTTACAATAATCCACGTAGAGGGAGAGTTGTTACCATCTAATAGAAGAAGAAACAGTAAGAGAGGTTAAGTAACTTGCTCAGAGACAGTAAGAGTAACCAGGACTTGGACATTAACTTGGCTTTTTCTAATAATATTTCTACATCCAATATTTAGCATTCCTTCTTGTAAAGTCTCCAATAAATAGACTATGAACATTATTGTTTTTTACCTAAATAATTCCTAATATATTTTAATATGGTCGATGTACTATTAAAATGTGATCAACAGGTTTGAAAAAAACATCTGTGTGGTAACCCGCCATGTCAATAGTGTCAAGTTTGTAGATTCTTGTTTGAGTATCTTTTATTTATTTATTTTTTTTGTTTGAGAGTCTTTTAAAAAATACTTTAAGCAACACTATTTTGGTTTTATTTTCAAAACGTAGATGTTAGTTTAAATCATGATACTTAAATTCATGTTAACACTGAAAACTAAGAAGAACAGAAAATAGAACCAAGACTAAACAAATGATGTAGAAAACTACGAGGTAGCCCAAGGCCTATTGTTTACACCCAGAATCCCTTGCGATTGGCCAGTGTGTCACCTTGCCATTATTAAAGAAAATATTTTGACTATCATCCTTGGAGATTGCAAATAAGAAATTGACCCTTTACTTAAAGAGTGTTGTCTTTTAATGACAAGCCGAGACAGCGGGGAAGAGAGCTCAGGTTAGGACACCCTGGAGGAGGCAGTGCTACCAGCTGGAGCTGCTGGTTTTGCTTTGGTTCAGGTGTTAGAAGCAGTCAAGGAACCTGATGCTGTTTCCCCCCACATCTAAGTTTGTCCTCCTGAGGGTTCTGGAGGTCTCTCCTGGTCACGCACTAGAAGAATTTAAGCAGAAGATATGTAAAATGGGATCTCCGAATGTGCTCTTTGGATGTTAACGTGCTATCAAAATCACTGGCAGAAGCTCATGGTCCTGTAGAAGATTAACACAGACACTGTCCCGATATTTCCTGTGGGAAGAACAACTATCACGCTGCAGGTAAGTGTGCAACCTGGAAAAGACCACAAAGGGACCAACTAACTAACTGCTGCCTTCTCAGAGATACAGAAAAGAAAACCCATTTACAGTATTACTTGGCTAAATGTCTAATGCTCATTTTTATATTTTGGGAGGATGAGGATTTGATTTTAAATGAGTCGTAGCAACTCCTTTTCCTTATCTGGCAGTGCATTATTTTGGTTGTATGTTTCTTTCCTTTTTTCCTTTTAGTCATTTTCAGAGAGAAGGGTGAGGAGGAAGGAAGAAAGGATGAGAAACATCAGTGTATGGTTGCTTTTCACCTGCCTCCAGCTGGGGACCTGGCTGGAGACCCGGCTTGCAACCTGGCTATGTACCCTGACTGGGAATCGAACAGGTGACCGTTGGGTTTGCAAGCTGGTGCCTATCCATTGAGACACCCAGCCAGGGTTCTCGTTTTCCCTTTTCAAAATATTTTAATTCATTCTAAACCCCTCAAGTTACAAAGTGAATAGATACAAAATTTATTTAGAAGCACAATAAAGCCCTTTCCTAATCCTGGCTGAGGGGAGATGTACAATCTGTTCACTAGCAGAGGCTTTCACGTATCAATATCATTTGATATTCCTATGGGCGGAATGCTTCGTCTTTAAAAAGTCATTGATTATAAAGTCCTGTAAAATAAACATTTCTTTTGTCACTTTTACCCTTAGCTTGCTTTCTTTAGTCTGTAAATTCTGATTAATTTTTTTTCCTTCCTTCTTGGGTAATTTCTGTAGTTTAGTTTGAGTCAACAAGGCCAGTCCTCTAGAAAATTCCCAAGGAGTCTGTTTTGTTTCAACCTCTCACTCCTTCCCCTTTCAGTGCTCGGCTTCTCTTTGCCAAGTGACCTTTTGTGGCTCCTGGTCTACAGGCTACAGGCTGCTCTTCTGGGAAGTTCTGGGTGAGCTTGGGTCACCCCCGCACCCCTGCCCATGAAGCACTACCTGCAGCTGCCCTTCCTCTCCCAAGTCTTCCTGCTTCTCTTTGGACAGCAAGTATTCTGG
This sequence comes from Noctilio leporinus, assembly GCA_004026585.1. Lineage (NCBI taxonomy): Eukaryota > Metazoa > Chordata > Mammalia > Chiroptera > Noctilionidae > Noctilio > Noctilio leporinus. The sequence continues at coordinate 44,111 of PVIW01008641.1, read as the reverse complement.
TAAATTCACTGAGGCTTAAGAATGGGCCGTTGATAGTGTCTTATCTCTCCAGATAATGTTGCATTTTGATATTTCAAAATCAGACTACCAGAGGAACCACCAGAGACTTCATGTTGTAAGTGGAAAAACATGTATGACTGGAAAGAACCCTAACCCTGGACGCAGGCCACTTTGAGAGGGAATCTGGGGGCCTTGTGGTCGCCTCAGATTCACATTTTCTAGGCCGTTGCCTCCATCACCTTGGGTGGCATTCTGAAGCTCTGTTTCTTGCCTTTAAGAAACAGTTTGAGTTTGAGACTTGTCATGTGAAATGAGGACCAAAGGGGTTTTGGCCACAGCATTCACCAGCCAGCCGATGGCTTCTCAAGATCTGCCTTGAGTTTTGTTGAAGGGCGCACACTCTGCTGTTTCATCTCATTCACACGGGCTGTTTTCCACACTTGATTATGAAGAGAGGATTTAAGCATGTGTTTTAAAGTTCATGTTTCCTAGATTCAGATTGAAGAATGGCAGGCCATGTCAGGCCGTACAATCAGGTAGGTAAACTACATACACCCCTGGAGAAGTTTTGAGAATGTTCTAATTTCTTGAAACATAATTTTCAATTTCACATATTAGCTTTCTCTGTGAGCATGTAGAGTTCACAGGGAGAGCATGTCTGATATTTCCTGCTACTGAATGGGAAAGGTATGTCATACCTGTAAGTACACGTGTGGTATTGTAAATTCCTGCACTAATTGGCTAGTCTCCCAATTTGTATGTTTGTTCTGTGAAAACGGGATTGGGTTTTGGGAGTGGTCAGCGGGGGGGTAGCTAAGTGCTCAGCTCCTCTGAGGAGAGCCTCATGGTCTCTGTGGGGAGTCCATTCTAGTTGCAGATCACAATGATTGTCACAGGAGGGCAGCATAATCTCATACAGGCCCACTGCCTGGTTTGACCTTAAAGAACTGATCACGTGGAGCACGTCAATGAAATCAATATTTTTTTTTTTCTAGGCGCACTTGCTCAACTGAATGAAACACAAATTGACAATATGAGAACAAATACAGTATACTTAAAAATATTTTTCTATGATTAAAATCCCTATCCATAGGCCGTGATTTACATGAGGAAAACAATTTATGAATTTAAAATTTAGGGTTTAAAAAAGAACACTGCAGAGAGAAAGCATGGTTTTTTGCCTGTTTGTGGATAGGATCTTACATAGTAGTTCAACCATTGGGCACTCATGTCTGACTACTTTGTCTTCATCCACCATGATATTTTGAGCAAGTTACTTAACATTTCTCTACTTAGTTTTTTCAAATACAAAATAGGAGGAATTCTAGTATACATTTCCTGAGTTGTTAAGGATTAAATGAGATAATACAGGTGGACCATTTGAATATACTCTAAACACAAGTGCTATATATATGTTAGTTTGCATTTTATTCATCAGATAAATGCTGAATTCTTCAAATTAAGAGGCCCTACATATCAGAGCCCAATGTACAAGAAAGAATTTGAGCGAGATGCTTGGGTTGTATTTTATGATATTTGGTCATAAAGATCCTGGAAAAAAATATGTCTGAAGAAATTAGTTAAGAGTACCACAAGTACTACAATAGTGTATAAACAAGTACTACAATATAAATAAAAAATGAAATAATATGATTCCATCTTTAAAAAAACAGTCAGATTTAGGGGAGAGAGCTCACATGTGTACATAAAGAAGAGAAATTTTTCTTCTTAAAAACTTGAGCCATTTTTTGGTTGGTAACAGAGTAGTGACTTTTTTTTTTTTTAATTTAACATAGTCACTTAGCCATCCTTTATGAAACCATCATAGTAAATATGACCCTGAAGAGTCTTTAAAATGAAGAGACAATTCAGATAAAGGAAATTCAATCCTGTTGTTTTTCAAATTCACACTCAGTAAGCCCTTACCAAGAACTCTGAGAGCTTAAAAGAGCTTAAACTTGCTGGAAATAGAATTGCACCCAGAAGATGAAACCAAAGAAATGCCAAAGTGAATGGGGGTCAGAGCTTAGAGGAAGAAGAAGGGAAGTTGAGGTACGATGACTAGAGGGCAGGACTGGAAGAAGGATTTGAATGTGGCCCTAAATAATGTGGGGATTTGGAGAAGGAAGGAGAAAACTTAGGAAGGTGCTGTGAACTGAATTTTAAGCCCACAAAATTCATATGTTAAAGCCCTGACCCCCAATACCTCAGAATATGACTATATTTGGTTATAGGGACTTTAAAGAGATAAAACTGAAATGAGGTCATTAAGGTGGGCCCTAACTCAATGTGACTGCTCTTCTTACAAGAAGAGGAGATTCTATCCTCCAGGATTGTGAGTAAATACCTTTTGGTTGCCTAAGCCACTTATATTGTGGTACTTTGTTGTGGAAGCCCACAGTAGGGGAAATTATGAATAGAACAGAAACATGCATTTCCTTGGAAGAAGACCAACAACCAAGTAGTGGCTTTTGAAACTGGAAAAGTCGGCGTACATGCTGGTTGTAACTACCAGACTAGTAAGTGGAGACAATAATTGAATCTCTATGAGTGCTTTATTCAGATACCTGCAATCTGAGAGACTTTGGGTTCTGTATCTTCAGAAGCTGTCCTAACATCTCATCTCAAGCCAACATATTTATAAGGAGATGAAATGGTAGTAGGTAAGGGGTTTGGGAAAAAGGTTAATTGGATAAGAGTTGCAGTATGGAGATTTTCCTAGTACTTCTTTATCTGTTTATCAACTGTTTTTTATTTGTATCCCTCCTTGGACAATGGCTCAAATACCATCCTTATCATGTTTGCAGATCCCACTGGACCACAAGATTGAGTTGATTGTCACGTATTCCGGTTCTTGAAATAACAGGCTTCCACATGCATTAATCACTTATACTTTTCAACTATTACTGAAGCTACTAACATCTTTAACTCTTGAGTTCCCCTATCAAGTTGGTATTGAGAAATGTTTGGTTGGTTTCTTAGAGAAGCAAGCTGATGTGTTACTGACCTGAAAAGGTGAGACTTAAACCAGCAAAGCTGGTCAGGGGTTTGGGGAAAAAAATGGAATTCTCTGTCTTTGGAATCTGGCTGTGGTAGGAGGGCTTTCATCACGATATTGAAAGGGATACAGACAAATGGAGCAGTGGGGTTACATATAAGTTACAATTTAAAGTAAGAATAGATAGTACTTAATGGCAAAGGAAAGAACACTTGAACTATTGTGATTTTGAACAATTAATTAGGTAGATCAATTTGAACAATTTGAACAATTGATTAGGTAGATCAATTTAATAGTGGTATCATTGATAATGCAAATATATTAAACCCAGACCTGTCCCACAAGAAGTAATGAGACAGGCTGGAGGTCAAGGCTAAGACTGTCATGTGTAAATGCTGTAGTTAAAAGAAGGGATGAAATCTATGTGAGAGTGTGTAAAAGGGCAGGAAACTAAGAGGTTTTTAAGAATAAGGATGTCTACTGTTTAATTTTATAAGAATGCCTACCTACTACAGATGTTTGTTATTTGTATTTTCGCACTGCAAGCATATTCTGTTTGGCCTGCAAACTACTATACATTTTGATACAAACATAAAGGCCTTGTGTGATAGGTTTTGGGAAAATGCAGGACAAGGGTCAGTGTTTCATGTTTGAGTTAGAGGTTAAAGCAAAAGAGGAAGAACATCCACTTAAGGCAACAACCAAGTATGACTCAACAGTCACTAAAACCATAAGCTCTGAGACAGTCCAATACATAGGGAATGAAGTTCAAGTCAAACTGTATTTAAATCTCTGGTCACACGTGGGTTATACTTACGTGTCAGCATCAATGTAGTATTTTCTCTCTGATTTTTTTTTTTTTTTTTTTTTTTTGCTTTCATTCCGTGACAACATGGGGTCAAAGCAAGGCTTTGGGAAAGTGAAGGCTGCTGGCTTCAAGTGTCTGAAGAGATTTTCTGAGGACAGATAGGACTTGGTTTGTGTTGCTTCAGAAGGGGAGCAGGATGGAAGTAACAGCAAGGTAGTTTCAGTTCAGTGTGGGAGCTAAGACCTTCTAGCTGAACTTCTGCTAGGGACTTCTCCACCACATCATCCTCTACTTTGGCCTTAGGTGAAATTCAAATATTTGCATGATGACTCTTCATTTACTGGAAATATCCAACCAAGTAACCTGGCTACCTAACTAGCTTTAAAAACAATGGGTACTTCAAATAATAACTAATACAACCCTTAAAATTACTTTGTACCACAGTTTACAACCTTGATAATCTCTTCCACACATATGTAGTTTCTATGTTTGTACATGATAAACATATTTAAGTTCCCTCAGGAATCAGAAAAAAATGACCAATATGGCAATGACTTATTAAAATATCTTTATTTTTCAAGACAATCACTTGCTTTATGAGTATTGTTAAGAATTCCATTCAACTGTTAGCTTTTGTTTAGATCTGCCCCCTGCCCATATCTCTCATTCCTACCACTACTGGCTCATGGAGGGTATGATTCCTGACATTAGAAATAACAAGCAAAATGTTCAAACTTTAAATAGAAGGACAATCACATGATTGATCAGAGGCCAAAAATCATAGCTTTTTGTTTGTTTTTAAGATTAGTAGAATGACCAACGGACATTAGCAATAAAGGGGTTACTAGAAATATTACTCAATTTTAGCTGGAAAAACAATGGAGTAATTAGTTACCTTTTCCTGCTCCAAAACATATTATCTACGAAACCAGTATTACAGTAAATATACTGAAAAAAATTTTTAAATAATTTGGAAAGAGAAAGTAACTCAAGTAGCAAGTATCTTGATTTATCTTAAAACACAGGCAAGTTATGAGAAGGGAAGAGGGAAGTATCAGTGGACATGAGTATTTGATTCCTCAAAAAGTCTTTGAGATGGGTCACCATCAAATGACACCTAAGTTATGGAAAGCTTAACCTGTGAAGATGTCACTGTGGGTTGATCTGAGAAAGCCTCATGAAAGGGTAGTAGCTTAGCAAGGACTCAAAGATGAGTAGGCTTCTCTGAAAGTTGTCCATGAAAGTCACACATATGTATTCTATCAATGAGCCCAAGGTGTTTTGGCCTCAGCACTACTGATATTTCTACTGGATAAATCTGTGCTGTGGGGCATCCTGTGCACTGTGGGATGCGAAGTAGTATCCATGGCCCCTATCAACTAGATGTTAGTGGTAACCCTCCCCCACTCCCAGCCCTGAGCAGTGATAAGCATGTTCTGGCGGAGCAGAATTACCCCTGGTTGAGCACCACTCACTTGAGACATAAAAGACAGTGATGCCTAATTATATAAGTTGTTTTCATTTCAGTATATTCATAAGCAAACAAAAAACTATATGGTGCAGTTTTGGTATACTTAATGAAGATCACCAAGTTCTTTGAAGGAGCTGGCTTGGTCCGTTCTTCAGGTAGTGTTGCTCAGTTCTAGAAGAGTAACTCCAGATAATGCTCATGGTGAAGGGCACTTTAGCAGCCAGAGAAGAGCTCTCTTATACCTGTTTTCCTGAGGGCCCCGTGATGACTGCACTTTTCCTGAGAGTCCCTGAATAGTACATACAGACACAATAATTTCTGATGATTCATTAAGATTACAGTTTGGGAAATATGAAACACATTAAAAATACACTAAAGCCTACTCATGTTTTACTTTCCCACTTCAAATACCAAGTAAATTTATACTTTTTCCATTTCCATCAATTTCAATAAACTTGTTAGACATAGTTTTAGTCATAAGCCAGCTAAACAGTAGATATTTGACTAGGAAGCTTTTAAAATTCATACTCAAAGAATGATGAAATGACAAATGGAGGCTTAAACCAAGAAAAATACTTGAAAAAATGTAATAAAATGGAAGGAGGCTCAGAACAGCATAGGTATTTGTGGATATACTTGATCTACATTATACATTTCCCCACCTTTATATACTTTATAGCATCAGAATTTCATAAAGGAAACTACTCTTTCTGGCTTCATTTCTTTGAACGATAACATTTAAACTTGGGGTGAATTTTACCAATTTCAGCTGGAATAACATGTATCCAAATAAGAATCCTAGTCCTTATGAGTTCATTTAATAACCATCTCAAATAATTACCATGATCAGAATCTGGATGGAAGGTAGGGGCTAAGGAGAACAGAGGTTACTCAAACTGGGTCTCTGTGCTCAAAAACCGTAGAAGCCAAAGAGGAAGAGTAGAAGTACAATAAAATGTTACTGGTAGTAGACCACTGTCTACTACCCCACTGGGCCACAAAGGAAGGGTAGGGAGTGATACCAGCAAGGTGACAGGAAGAGTGGAGAATTATGTCATATTCCTATTAGCACTGTGTGCTGCCTCCCCACACCCTAGTCAGCATGGAATGTCAGTTTTTTAGACTATTGTGTTAATGTGTTGGGCAGAACTGATAGCTGGTTTTAGGTTGTCTTTATATATTGAAGGGGTCAATTTTGAAATGTATATTTGTTTTTCACTTGTACTTTCTCTTTGTGAATTTTCTTTTTATCCTCATTTGCGTTAAAATTGAGTGCCCCCAGCCTCTATTTCCCCAACCTTGCAGGTATGCATATGTATGCACACATACACACTGAATCTGTTCTGACAAATTTTGCCCAAAAGAGCCTTACTGCTAAATCCAATGAATTAGTTTCATGTCTCACCTTACTGGACTTCTACTACTGCCAACCCCTGTCCTTTAAAAACGCCTTATAGGGCTTCATCATCAGCTTTGCTTTGGTTTCTGTTTTGCATCACTGACAGTTTCTACTTGGCCTTTATTTGTGAGGCCCTCTTACCCCTCTTACTTTCTACCTCCCTTAACGAATGTTGTTTTTGAGGACTTGTGTGCCATTTCTGTTTCTGGATTGTATTCCTGCTTCCTTCTTCATGCTCACTTTTACCAACTTCATGACTTTAATTATCACCCAAGTGTCAGCGGCTCTGAGTTTCCCCTCTCCATCTCAGAACTCTTTTGTGATTTCTGCTCTCAGGCACCTCACTGGTTACTGGACAATTCCATAAGGATATTTTACATGTGTCCCACTTAATGGGTGTGAAATCAAAGCCTTTCCAGCTCATGTGTCAAAATTCAGCTGATTTACTCTAAATCTAAGGAGAAGAATCAGCTGCTCTCTTCTGTGCTCCTATAGTACTTTGTATGCTGTTTATCAGAGGATTTATTATCTCTGCCCTTTACAAAACTCTGAGTTCCTTGAGACAGAATCTTTGTGTCCCAGCGCTTGGCTCAGTACATGCTCAATAAATCATCTTTAGTTGTCTAACGAGTATTCAGATCACAGTAAATGATCACCCTGTTGTATTGAAACCCATGTGGATATTATATTCAATTAAGGGCTTCAAAGACCGATACTTCTAAAAATACATAAATGGGAAGGAAGTGGCAAGGAAGGGGAACAGTTTAGACAAGAACCTAGTATAAAGGAACCATGGACATGGACAACAGGTGGGATTGACTTTGGGGGGAATGGGTGGGTGGGGAGGGGGACAGAGGGAAGCAAAAAGGGGATGGATGTAATATAACAACAATAAAATAATAAAATAATAATAAAAATGAATAGGAGTATATAAGGGGAATGACCATTATCATAAAAGTCAGACCCCATATAATCCCACCTGTAATGCCCCCAAGCAGGGTACATTGTGAGGAATTTTCTTATAATATTCTCTTCTATGCATACATTTTTTTTTCATAGAATCTATGGTTTTATGTCCTGCTTTTTTACTTAACATTATCTCATTAACATTTCCCTATGTTACTTGTTATTCTTTGAAAGTATAATTTTTAATAACTATATAATGTTCCTAATATTCTAGTGCATGAATTTATTTAGAATCTATTTTTTTCAATCTTATAGAATTTAGTAACAATTTATTGTGCATACCTTTATGTATTGAGAGTTTTCATACACAGAAACATACATGAATGGACTTAGTCTAGAATTAATTTGCAAAAACTTAATACTGATTAGCTTTCTCTACTTTCCCTAAAAAAAATTATATGCTAACTATTAGCATTCAGATTTGAACTTTAATAGCCTACATATTATTGAAAATAATATGTATAAAAGGTCATGCTCAAAAATTTATCCATTTGGACTCATTTTCCCTTAATTAGCCCAGTTTAGCCAGATTCTTACTATTAATTATGTATTTTTAGTATGCCATAATGAACTCTTTGACATGAACTTAAAAATTGTAATGGAAAAGTAATGTGAGGTTCTAGGGTCCTCAGTTTTTCTTATGCCATTATAAACCATAATACAGATGGCAAATCAGTTACGGGTTGGTAGTATAACCAAATAGTTAATACTTTTATAGTACAATGGAGATAAGTGAGTCGGCTTCCTGGGATTTCTTAACTTGTGTTCTGTGGTTTAGGTTGCAGATGTGATCTGAATACTGTGTTCTTTTCTAATATCTCATCAAAATGGAAAAAGGTTAAAACATTTATAGACTTAAATCTCGAGCAGGCGCTGCTGATAACTGAGGCCTTGTTCACTCAATGTTCGTGGGTGGGACAAGGCATTTTGAGCAAGATTACTGTTAGTAATTTTAATGCCCACAGGAATACAAATTGTCTCTTGTAAGGAAAAGGTCAAGGAGGATTTTACATGCTGTAAAGTTACTCCCCAAAGGTGGTTGGGTACTGGAACAGTGTTTGAGATGCCTGCAAGCTTAGCTCACCCCGTGAGGAACGGGTGGTTCTGTGACTGCAGTCACCACGGCCAGCCGTCCTTCCTGGTCTGCCTTTCGGCGGGGTTGTCAGGGGTACCACAGTGGTTCACAAATTACAGTGTTAGATCACTCACTGGGCCGGCTTGTGAAATATGCAGACTTCTGGGATTTACCGGCAAGGATTCTCCTTTTGTAGGTCTGAGTTGGGGCCTAGGAATCTAAGTTTAGTACATTCCAGAGACGGTGATATATGGTAGATGCCTCAGAGCCAAGTTTTGCAAAATGCTGGGCAATGCCATCAACTGGAATAAGTGGAAGTTTTACCTTGTTGGAAGACTGTGTGAATAAAGGGGATTGCTCATATGGAAAGCTCCCAGCTAGGATCATGGAATTTAAATTAGAAGAGGCCTTAAAAATCCATTTGACGCTTGTAAAATTTTAGCTAGTGTATGTTTTAGCGTTTTCAGTAACGGAGATTCAACCAATCCAGTGGTTTCACTTTGGACTGATCTAAGCCTGAGAGTGAGATGAAATTTGTGCTCCTGCCATAACCATCTATTTTTTCTTAAATATACTACATAGTTTTTAGATTTTTAAGTTACTAGTAAAAAAGGGAGAGGAATAAAATATTACTTTTAAATCAGAAGGCAAACTGCAAGCATTCTTCTCAAATCAGGGTTATGCCAATGATAAAAGCTTAGTGATGTTTATGAGTTTAGACTTGCATATTATTAATATTGATTTAATTTACAGTATAGAATTGATAACCAAAACTACTACCATGAGTCAACATTATATTCTATATCTGTATTATTCCTATTTCTCATCTGCATCAAATAAAAGAGAAATGTAAAGAAAATAAATAAACATTCTTTCTCAGAATTTCTTTTATTCTAAAATTGCTATATGCTTGTTACAGATATAAAAATTAAGATTGCCTAAAATTTAATAATTTATTTTTTCATGACTTCTTGTTCATCCCCCCTTTTTTTATTTATCTTGAATGCACTTCTCTTCCTTCAGGGAGCCTTCTCATATTGATTTCATACCATTTTGATCATTCTTTTACCTCTTTCCCCTGACACTTTATTCAATGCAATGCTATTTCTTGTTCTAACTATGCTTAATTTATACACACACACACATACACACTTGCACACACATGCATAATGTATATATATTCAGGATGGAAGCTCAGTCTTCCATCCTGCTTTGTTCTGTTATTAAGGGAGAGCAATGTAGTTGTGTTGATCAGGCATCAGTCCAGCTCTCTTTCTTTGTCTCCTGTGTCAAATTCCCAAGAATTCTAATAAAATCATATGCTGTAATTGGAACCTGTGGATTCAAGGGAGAAATGATCTGCTGAAACCAAGTACTGCTAGCCTAGTTATATCAAAGAGGGCTGACTTCTGAGGAGGCAGTGTTGGCCAACTCATCCCATATCCAAAATCACAAAGACCACAGGAAGGAGAGCTGTGAGAGCAGATTGGGGATTGGAACACCTGCATGTTGAGACAGACCGGTTGAGAGAATACTCATTGCTGTCCTCCCTGAACTCAAGATGGTTGGCTTTGATTTTGTTTTTTGTTTTTTCAATATTTGCAGAACCCAAGCAGCAGTCTGCAAGCTGTTTTGATGGCTACTTTGCTTGCTGCTTTCATAGGTGTGTTCATGTTCTGGACACAGGTGTTTTAAAAGCAGTCTCACCAGCCATGAGTTAAGCATGCTGGAATGTCTGGCTTTGGGGAACTCTGGACACTAGTCCTTCATGGGGTTACTACCAAAACTGGAATTTCCCCATTCCAGAAAACACGTTGATTTCCTTAAAGATTTACCCTCTTATACTCATTTTATGTCTCTCACAGCGCAGGCACAGACTAGATGTTTTAGCCAAAATTAAAACAAGTTTGCCTGTTTTGAATTTGTTATGCCTTGAGTTTATTCAAATTTTGGGAAATACTCCCTAATAGTCTGAATTGAAAAAGAGGTGATTCAGATGGTAATCAGATCCATAATCTAGGGATTGTCCTCTAATACTATTATTATGCATTTTACCTTTGTACTGCTTCTAAGACAGGATAGTTGCTTGGATTTTGGCCATCTTTTAATTTCCCGACTCTCATCTTTCAGTCTGTAAATGATATTTACAACACTTAAAGGATCAATGTGACATGTAACAAGGCTTAGATAACATGGGGTTTGGAAAAACACCATGCAGTTTTTACAGGCTCCTTAGAATCAATCTGTTAGGCTTTGTACAATTACGCTTTTCTCCGCTTGATTAATTGAACAATTCACCCATTAAGCCTCCTTATTTCAGAGGAATGCATACAGCTGAGAAAAAATGAAAGCTGTGTGGGAAAACACGAAACAAAACGAATAAAGCAGCTTAACTGGTAAATCTCATCAGGTTTCCTGTGCAGGCACCAGAACGTCCATTCCAGGAGGGGCTGTCCCAGATGACAGGGAGGCGGGGTGTCTAGTTACCCTAGGCTCCAGTGTCTGCCCAAGGGAAGGTGTTCCTTGCTCCCTGAAAGGAGGGAAAGACCAGGAGGGAGTGAAGAAATGTCAAGGGGGAGGGGAAAGGAGGAAAAGAGCCTGGGTTCACACTCAATCCAGCACCCTTGTGTGTCCACAGGGGGCCTTTGGACAAACCTATGCTAATGAGGGAATGATAAGGCCTCAGCTTCCTTTCCTTTGGAATCTTGTTCCTATCACGACCATAAAAGATTACCTTACATATACCTTGTTAGGACAGCCCCTAGACCTACATAATAAGATGGCAAGGCCTACGTTTTCTTCTTTGTATTAATGTCAACATCATAACTGGAAAACTTTAGCCCACACATGCCTATACCTCCACGTATGTTTATACACACATACATGTGCATGCATATATAGCTACCGACATACACATGTACACAGGTAATATTGCTGCACATATCAATACATACTTCCATGCCTACAGATACATACACACCCATAGCTAATTTTTTCCCCTGAGTCCACAACCTTTGGGTGTAATAATCTTGCCCTTGCTTAGCCAAACTAAAACTCCAATTTTCCAGAGGGAGTATAATTATGCGCAATACATGTTACACTTCATATAAACGTCATTTTATTATCTGTTACTCTGATCGTAAGGCTCTGGTTTTCTAATGTTGAACTGTGAGTATTAAAGCTTCCAATTCTGCTTCCCTTTCGCAACTAGGGGCTGTGTTTCCTTGGCTTGATTGTTTCCTTCTATTGTTGACGCAATGACGTCCTGGACAGCATTTGCCTCTTTGCTGACGGTACCTTGGCTTCACCTCGGCTCTTACACGTAGTAAACAGAACCATAAGACGTTGACATTTTTGAACATTAAATGTGGTCAAATAACAGCAATATCACATGGTTAAGCCCAAATATTACATTATTTTTTCACTTGGTGATAATATTTTGATCACTCATTAAATTTCTCAGATGTCCTGTTTCTTTTTTAATCATTTTTCCCCAGATAAAAACTTGCATTTTTCGTGGTCATATGAAAGAAAATTTTTTTTCTTAGTTTCATTCTTCTTGGGCAGAGCCTGAATGAACTTTTTTCTTTTTGGCCTGGATTTGTTCCTTGTAGTACATCATAATGATTCAAGAGCCTCCTTTGGGTCCTGTCTGCTGTCAGCTTGGGGATGTATTTTATGAGAAGCATTTTAAACGTTGATTCATCCTTGGCTATGTGCCAAGCTACACCTAGCTCTTCATCTTCTTGGATTCAGTATATCTTCTGAGAGGCCCTTGCAGAAATTGTGTTTCTCATCTGTATCATCCTCATGTATTTGAATATTGGCAGTAAATATTTCATGTATCTGTATCCACGTGCCTGTCCTACAGAGGGACCAAAGTGCTATTCCAGGAATGGGCAACCACACACTGGCGGGTGATCAACTCCTTTTTGATCAGGTTCAAGGGCTGCTGGCAGGAGTTTATGTGGTGGTCTCACCATATCCCTTTCTTGGGACAGCAGAAGACTCCGAGGGTGGGGATAAGGCCCTTCTAAAGCTTACGTACCTAATATCTGGGACTTGTCATTTCACATCTCACACCTGCCACCCCTATCATTCCTGTAGTCCCAGTCTCAGGCACCTCTTCCTCAATTGGTTTTAACAGTGTTATAAAATCTGAATTGAATGCAGAGAAGGCAGGAAGACTATTTTTTTGAATAATAGTGCCTTTGGGCTGTGATGGTTAATTTTGCATGTTAGTTTTTCTGGACCACAGCACCCAGAAAGAAGAAATAGAGGCAAAATTTAAACACATGATGGTTATAATTCTTGAGGTCTAATGGAAAGGATCTCTATAGATCCAGGAATCACAACATAGTCCAAGTAAGCTTTATCACATACAAAGGAATAACAGTGTCAACAATAATGTCATAGAGAGCAAGATAACCTCTTTTAATTGAGAGACAAAACTATCAGCCTAGAATTATGTATCCAGCAAAACTATCTTTCAAGAACCTGTAAAATGAAGACATGCTTAGGTTAATCAAAACTGAGAAACTTTGTTATTAATAAATCTACATTATAGGAACTTTTAGGAATAAGAAAAATTAACTCAGAAACATGGTCTGGAATGCAAAAATAAATAATGAGCAAATAAAGTGGTAAATGTGGAGTGAATATATGTGTATGAGTCAAAGCAAATATTGACTATATAGTTTATGAATAGCAATGTTTAATTAATGGGGCTGAAGAGAGGTGAGTATATGTAAAGAGAGTAGCATATAAGTGTAGAAGGAATAGAATTAAAGTATTCTAACATTTTTATATCATTTTTATATTGGGGGAGGGGCTAAGATATTATTCTGATTTCTGATTATGACTTCTTAAGTTAGTCACATTACATCATGCTTAAAATAATGAAAACTGTTCAATAAATTATAAATAAAACAACACATTTTTAAAAGATTTTATTTATTATTTTAGGAGAGAGGGTAGCGAGAGAGGCAGAGAAGGAGAGAGACATCAATGTATGACTGCCTTTCACCTGCTTCCAGCTATGGACCTGGCTGGAGACCTGGCTTGCAACCTAGTTATGTGCCCTGGCTAGGGAATCGAACCTGCGACCTTTGGGTTCTCAGGCCGGTGCCTTATTTGCTGTGCTACCAGCCAGGGTAAACAAAGCTTTTAAACATTAAGACCATGGAAAGCTTACAGGTTAATTTTCGGAACAAACTCTCCAATCAGAGAGGTAAAGAAAGCACTAGACCACCAAAGCTGCAAAAGCCAGCATATAATACACACACACACACACACACACACACACGCGGTGTTGGTGGGAATGCAGACTGGTACAGCTGGAAAACAGTATGGAATTTCCTCAAAAAACTAAGAGTGGAGCTACCAAATTACCAACGCAAAAGAACTTGTGCACCCCTATGTTCATAGCCAAGCTGGAGACCCAGAGAAGTCAATGCTGCAGTCCTAAGGCCATCATGCCAAAGACCCAGAGAAAGAGCCAACATGTTGCAGTTCAAATGTAAAATCTGCCTGCTGCAGCATTCCTCCTTGCTCAAAGGAAATTAGTCTTTTGTTCCATTCAAATCTTTAACTGAGTGGATGAGGCCCACTATGGAGGGCAATCTGCTTTCTTCAAAGTCAGTCAATTTAAATCTTAATTCCACTCCAAAATATTCTCATATAAACATATGTTTTTCAGATGTTTCTCTTTCCCCTCAAAGATAAGGATTCATAGCTTTTATATGGTTATATTTTTGATGGTATCTTTTATTTTTTAAACATTTTATACACATTTGCTTAAAATTCTTTTTTCTTTGTAATTTAATTTTATTGTTATATTACATTGGTCCCATCCCCTCCCCTACTCTCTTAAAATTCTTTATAAATCTACACAGGATATTTATGAGATCTAAATTGGTTCTTTATTGCATTTACTGACTTTAATAATGTTAACTTATGTTAACTGTTTTCTTTATACTTTTTAATTATCATGTAAATGTCTTATCTTACTACGTGGCAGTGTAGTGGGTATAAATTAGGTAACAATTCAGCAAAGCACATTTGCCTATGCTCTGCTGATACCCAAGGGGTTCCAACAGCTGAGGACCATTTTATTTCCCTTTAAGGATCCTGGGTCAGCCAAGAGACTTAAGGCCCAACTCAATACTTCGAGTGCTGGCCTAAGGCTCAGTATCTCAACAGTAATGCTACTACTGGCACCTGCCCTCAGGTTCTTAGGGAATGCCCCCCTACCCTGCTCCCACTGGTCCTAGTTCCCAGCTCTGCACACAGCTAACTCTAACTACAACCACTCCTCCTCCCAGAAAGATGCTAAGAGAAACACTTCAAAACTTTTATAAGTCTCACAATGCCTCAAGCACCTGTCCTATTCACTGCTTGTAATGCTTGGGGAAAGATCTCACAAAAAACTCTAATGTCAGTGCTTAGACTTGATTGATTCTAGAGGGAGAGAGATATCCGCATCGCTGACTATCAACATGCTTGTCTCTTGGGGACATTAGGGTAAAACTACTCTGAAAAGAGATTTCATTCATCAAGGAAGTCAATGCATATTTTTGATGTGTTTACTAAGTGCCAGACACTGAACTTGTTAGGTGTTAATAAACTTTATGTGATTTGATAACACTTTATAAATACCATTTAGTTTTTTCTATTTTCTAATCTTTCTATTTCTCTTATTGTCATTTTAACTTCTCTACCTTGGATCATGATTTTACTCTATATTCCTGTATGATCAAATCACACATATATGAAATTTACAATTAGTTCTTAGGAAAGAAAGGGAGAGATGAATGTGTAAAACTACCTTCTATTTCTAAATAAGCCAATAGGGAAAATGGAGTAAAATCCCAAGTTATTAAGAAACTGTTCCTAACATTAATTTGAAAGTTTAGCTTTCATCTAGACTCATAGGAAACTAACTTGTAATGTAACAGATTACTCAGGTGCTCTTTCTCTCAATAAATGATTACCAAGTGCCTATTACTTGCTAGGTACTGGCATAAGTGCTGGGGATACCACAGTAATCAAAGTAAAACAGTTCCTGTTCCTTCATGGTTTAAAGTTTAGCTACAGATACAAATTATACAAGCAAAGCAATGAAAATATAACCAGATATGTAAACAATGAGGAAGTACAGGGAGATCTGAAAGCATGCAAAACATGGAGAGGTTAACCTGACAAAAAAGGGACAGTGAGAGTCATGGGAGAAAAGATGTGTGAACACCAGTTGGCAAGAAAAAAATACATAGGGGTAGGCAAAAGAAGGTTTACAGTTGTGAATACATGAAACAGAGTTTATTGTTGTATTATTGTGTATTTATTAATTATTATACTGTTTATTATGACGATGATGATTATTAACCCACTTTTGCCCATCCCTGTATTGCTTTAGTGAAACAAAGAGAAGTTACTAGTGATGGGACAGAAGAGAATGTAGGGTCACTTTGGGGAGAGAAGATGAAAGATAAGCCTGGAGAAATAAACTAAGACCAGATCATTGAAAACAATGTTGAAATGTTTTGGTTGATCCTAAGAGCAATGGAGAGGCATTGAAGGATTTTATGTAAGGAAGTAACCTGACTATGTTTTCATTTTGCAAAGATTCTTTGACTAGAGTGTGAAAAATGAAATGGGAGAGAAGGGGAAGGGTTTAGTCAAGGAGTTAATGTGAAAGACCCATGGATATGGACAACAAGGTGGGGATTGGCTGTAGGGGAGAGGATGAGGGAGGGGAAGGGGAGAACAATGGGGGAAACAATTGTAATACAACAACAATAAATTAATTTAAAAATATTTAAAAAATACTTTTTTTAATGAAATGGAATGTGGGGATGGGGGAGCCTGGAAAACCAGTTAACATTTTCCATAATACAGATAAGAGATGATTTTGCCTTTACAAGTTTAATGAGGATGAGTGTGGAGGAACATGGATAGACTTAACAATCTGTATGTGCTGCTTATATAGGACTGAGAAAGTTAAAGGAAAAGGACTCTTTAAGAGACAACTCTGGATTTGGCTTAATCATTTTTTTTTCTGGGGGATAAGTAGTTGCAGCTGGGAAATTTGGAACTTAGAAACCCCTGGTCCTCGCTGCCAACACCAATGAAGCTTCCATGAGAGCCTAGGGTGGAGAATAGGATTTTCTTTAGTGTCTTGTTTCTGACTCAGGGAAGAAAGGATTCTTTACTTGCTCATCCCCAGATGATGAGGGAATGCTATCTCCAATACGAGCATTAAGCAGATGCAAGAAAATCAAGTTGCCAATATGACTTAATGGAGATGAAGGAAAGAAAAAGGCCTGTGGGTCATTGTCATCAGGAGTCGGGGAAAGTATGGCTCTTAGCTTGAGCCTCAGTTGGGGCCACTTCTATTGAGCTGTATCCAGAGGGACGCGTAGACTGATAGGATATGTCCATAAGGAGCCAAGCAGCCTCCTATAAAAGAGCACATCCAATGTAATCTTAAATATTATGGAAGGACACATGAATTGGGGTATAGCAGAATGTTTGCAGTGTAGAGGTTAAAATCCTGGGTTCTAGAGCTACAGTGGGATGGTTAGCAGCAAGAGTTTATTCAATTCTACAACTACATGGGCCAGTTGTCTTATCTGAAAAAAGGTATCTTCTCTACTTATCTGATATAGTTTGGTGAGAGTTAAATGAATTAATACATGCAAAGCACTTTAAATATTTGACACATAACTCAATACATATTAGATATTATTATTATTATTATTATTATTATTATTATTATATTACATGCACAGTACAGCTCTTCATGGAATTCGGACTTGAGGTTGAGAAATAAGTGGCAAGGAGTAGTGAAAATATAATAATGAAATAAGGGTTGTGACAAAACCTCACGAATATACTAGGGCACAAAATTCACCAAAAAGGAAAAGTGTGTGGTGTTGTCAGACATGGCACCCAAGGGGGATGGCTGGGTCTAGAAGAGGATAACTCATCCTGGATGCCAGAGGCAGGCTCCCCACAGGTCCCAGTCACTGGGACTTGGACGGAGGCCAGGCCCCTAAATGCAGATCCAAGTCCTCTCTGGAGAATGGTTCTTCCCCTGGTATTTCAGATGAACTTCCAATCTTTATTATGTGATATGTAGTCTTAAGGAGGCATATTACTGACAAACAAAGGGTCAATTCAAAAAAAATTCCCAATTATGTCCCTGCTAAAGTATGTGAAGTCCATGCCACTTGCTCGGTAGGAAAGACTATTGGCAGATGGACAGAGTGATTCACGGCTGAAATGTATTCAAACAGAATTAGAGAGCAGAAGCAGGACTAGAGTCTAACAGGAAATAATCCTCATGGGTCATTCTGAGTTGTAACGTTTTCAATGAGTCTGTATGAGTTTATTTGAATAGTAGGATGTACTGTATTGAGCAAGGGAATGACTTTTCTGTAACATACGGGAATGTTTTCTTTTATCACTCAGTTTTTTTCACTTTTTATACAACTTTTCCCCCCTTCATGTTAGGGTTATTTTGGTCAATGTTTTTCTAAGATATGACTCATTTTACTTTTGTTGTCTTTAAAAAAAAGTTAAATAGTCACAATGAGGTGATTTTCTCTTTTCTTTCTCTCTCTCTTTCTTTCTTTTTTTATATCAGAATAAAACCTATTCTTCCCAAAATTTAAAATTCATTCTTGGTTTTCATCTGAAACTTAAAAAATAAGTCAGGGGTGGTGAACATGCAATACAGTATACCAACAATTATTATAGAATTGTACGCTCAAAACCTATATAATTTTTTTAACCAATGTCACCCCAATAAATTCAATTCATTAATTAGTTAAGAAAAATAAGTCAAATTGATACTTGTAGTCAGCTTTCAAAGTACTTTTTGCAATTCCTTTGTCACTCTGCATTCATGAAAGTATCTTTATTTATTTATTTTTATTTTTTATTTTTAAAAAATATTTTATTTATTATTTTTAGAGAGAAGGGCAGGAAGGGAGGAGGAAAGGGAAAGAAATGGAGAGAAACATCAATGTATGATTGTCTTTCACCTGCCTCCAGCTGGGGCAACCTGGTTATGTGCCCTGACTGGGAATTGAACCAACGACCTTTGGGTTCACAGGCCAGTACAATTCCACTGAGCCACCAGCCAGGGCCAGGGAAGTATCTTTAAAACTCAAATATGAGCATATACTTTTCCTGGTTAAGACTCATCTGTGGCATACACAGACCCCAAACATACCTGCCCCCAATCTGGCACATATGTCCCACTTCAGATTCAGCTCCCAGCATGCTTCGTCTTTGTCCCTCTGCTCCGCACAAGACTTATTTTTGTTCTTCAGTGTACAGTCTTCTTTCTAGATCAGATATTAAGTACAGACAGAGGCAGATGAATGGAAAGAGAAACAGATCGGAGAGTGGCTGGTATCTGTGGCAAATCAGTGCACAATTATGCTCATAAAAGCATTGGTTCAGCTGACTGCTGCCATGGGTTAGAGACTGAGTTTTCAAGAAATCTGGAAATCTGATTTTTTTTAACTCAAAGGCCTTTAATGTTGGTAACTCATTTTGAAAGCGCTCTGAAAGTCCAGAAAGCATGTTTTGCTTTCTATTTTTATTCCTGTAGGCATACAGATTGCTAACTCTTAAATCCACTAGTCCTTTTGTCACCTCTTCTCCATAGGCCTTAGCCTCTCACCCCAGGAAATTCCATCCAGTTAATCTCCCTTGCTCTACAGCACTCACAGCAGCCCTTGCAGTGCCGGTTGGAACATGCATCATCCTTTTTGAGTCATCCTCCTAATTAGACTCATGAATTTCATGAGGCTAGAGACCATGCACATTATTGAAAATTGTATTTAGGACAATGATTGGAATATAAAAGGCCAATCAATAAATATTTGTGAATCTAATTGAAATAGATTATAGTATTCTCTTCACTATATTAATGTTTTATATATTTTTTAAAATATGGCTTATCTGGAAAAAGTCCAGCCTTTGTTAATATAATGACAGTGGTTTTGTGACATTGATGGAACCTGACAGCTTAGGAAAGTGGACTAGACTTGCATACATGAACAATGATGACTTCACTGTAACTAGTCAATGGGGGCAGTAGATGTTGAGTGAGCATGTGTACTGTGTGGCCATTTCATTCAAAATGATTGAGCAAGTAGAGCAATGAATCTGCATCAGATTTTGTGTTAAGCTTGGACATTCCTCTGTGGAAATTATTTGGATGACTCAGAAGGTCATAGCTATGGGCAACTGTGATGGGCAGCTTCATCACAACAACGCGCCTGCTCCTGCAACACATCTTGTGCATCGCATCTTTTGGAGAAACATCAAATCACCCAGGTGACTCTATCCCTCTACAGCCCAGATTTTGTGCCTGGTAATGTCTGTATTTTCTCAAAACTAAATCACCTTTGACAGGGAACAGATTTCAGACCATTGATGAAAAGTCAAGAAAATACAACAAGGCATCTGATAGCAATTCCAACAAAGGATTTCGCAGTATTTTGAACAGTGGAAGGGACATTGGGAGAACTGTGTGAGGTCCTGAAATGCCTACTTTGAAGTGGACTGAGGAGTTATTGTCTTATGTGCAATGCTTCTTGTATCTTGTATATTCTTTTATTCATATCACATGATGGTTACTTTCCAGATAGACCTTATTCCTTTAAAGAAAGTCATAAATACCTAAAAGAAATATGTGAAGAAGAAAGGTAATATTCCCTAACTCTGACCTTCTTTCACTTTGTCTAAATACTTCCTTCTATATTTTTGGCATTTTCAAAAATATGTAGAATCAAAATAAATAAACTGTAGTATGTAATTCTTTATAGTAAGCCAAAAATGGCCCCTCAAATATGTTTATATCCTAATTAGATGTCTGCTTGAGTTGCATTTATTGAGATCAGACACTGTCCACTTGATTTGTCTAGTTTCTCGTGAGCATTTTATCCCTTGATAATATCTATTGTTTTATAAGGAGGCATTTTAACTTGCCTAAGTTAAGGGTACAACAAAAAAAACAAGAGTGTATAATTTTCAAACAAGCAAAGGGGAAAAAAAAGAAAATGGATGATAAAAAACAACACCCTCTACCAAAAGAGTCAAGAAAAAGAAAAGAAAAACCAAAAAAAGGATGAAACAGTGAAACAGTGATGCGAATATATAGAAATACAGTAAAATGATAGATTTAAATTTAAATCTATTTTTATGTAGATTATTATTATGCTTGAAGGATAATGAATTTAAATTTTAAATGTTTGGCATTGTGCCTGAATCACATAAAATTGCCTCCAGAAGATGATTTTATAGTATCAATATAGCCATTCTTTGAGAGAGAATTGAGAGGTAGGCTGGACCTTCTCATGAGGTAGGTCTGAGACATCAATGTCCTCAGTGAAATGGAGATGATCCTAAAGAATCAGCATCATGGTGGTATATTCTTTTGCAAATAAAACAAGGACATGTGTGGGCTGACAGTACCTGCATCTTTGTAAATATTGCAAAGATAACACAGTTATAGGTTATTTTTAAAAAAGTAATAAAGTAATTGGGAAATTCAGGTTCCATATAGATTTTTTTTTTGGCTAGAATGTTAACTAAATATAGATTATTACAAGTAGTATTTTAAATGATATGTTATTAGAACAATGAAACAATTTTATAGATAATTTGGGAAATAAAGGGAGAAAAATTATCTCCCCAAATTCATAAATTGAACACAACCATTGCAAACAGTTTGGAATCTCTTCTTTAAGTTCCCTAGCCATCTATCTCTAATCTTTGTTTTTACATATTTATAATCATATTCCTCTTTTAAAAATTTAACTACATAATCATTTTTACATTGCTATAATCACTTTAAGTTATTAAAGTTATATTCAACTTTGCTGAATATAAAAATGTGAACACTTTTTTTTTTTTTTTTTAGTTTGGAACATTTCTTTAGAATAGATTTCAGACTTTATTTTTAGATACTGGATAATGTATAATATAATCAGATACTTCAAATTGAAAATGACTCTAATTAGAAATCTTAGGTGGCAAAAAAAGAAAATAAAACAACTAAACTAAAACTATTCTCAGCCAAAGTTAAACAATCAAAAATTCTAAATTACTGAGAATAACATTGATTATAAATTCATATCAAGGAAACTGAAAACCTTCAGAACCCTTTGGGAGTCACTTTAACATATTTCTAGTGATGTTTAAAAAAATTAAAATCTATCAACTTAAGATAAAATTCCTAAAAGAATAGAATTTACCTGGTTTTACATCTTTGAAAAATCCACACACATGAATAGAAAGCATACACAGAATGCTAGGATTTTATGGCTATTTTTCTTCTTTATTCTTTATTATTATATAACTAGTGAGATTCATATAACTAATGGGATTTGCACTGCAACTTTAAATAAGAGCTATTTCAACTTGTGTCAACTCTGATACTCATCTGCTTCTTGTGTCATCTTTTGGTAAAAATGTCTTAAATCATTAACATGTGCAAATAATATTCCAAGTAGATTAATGATTTCATAAGAGACTGCATACAATTTTTGGCTTTTTGTACAGAAATCATTAAAACTTCTATTCAGGAACCTTATTTGGAGGTAAAGGCAATTGATTTAGCTTAAGTTTATAATAATACTTAATTCAGTATAAATCTTTGGGGAATTTTTCACCTGTAGGAACTTCACAATCTTCCTAGTGGGCATATGAGTTTGAAAACTAAGCAATTGGAAAAAACTTTTGTATCTGAAATCCAATGTTAAAACACTGGTAAATGTTAGTAATTAACTTTTTATCCAAGGAGACTATTTATTTAAGAAAATTATATTGAACACTTACCATGTGTCAATGGTAAAAATGCAATTGATTGGATAATGAATGAAGCCAAAACACTGTCTTTTTTTTTTTTTTTTTTAAGATTTTATTTCATTATTTTTAGAAAGAGGGGAAGGGAGAGAGGCAGAGAGGGAGAGAGACATCAATGTATGGTTGCGTTTCACCTGCCTCCAGTCACAGACCTGATTGGAGACCTGGTTTGCAACCTGGTTATGTGCCCTGGCTGGGGAATCGAACCTGCGACCTTTGGGTTCGCAGGC
>PVIW01008641.1:0-21180 GCA_004026585.1 Noctilio leporinus | reverse complement strand
CAAGTCACTGTCTTTAGTTAATGTATAATCTATAGGAGGACTCAGATTATCAAGAGATAATTTTTCCTTTCTCTTTTCCACCATATATGACTTATTCATCTCTATCAGAGTGCTTTTGTCACCATATTGAAATTGATATTTGTTGAAATTAATATTATGTAAGTGCTAGGGACAGAGTGTTATGGGCTAAGAGAAGGTATGGTTAAGTCTTACTAAAGAAGAAAATCAACTCATGTAGGAAGTGATATTTGTAGTGGGCCTGAAGAATAAGATGTATAGGTAGAGAAAGAAGAAGGAGAACACATTTCCAGGTTGAGTGAGCAAGTTATCAGATATGGCAGTGTGGGTATTGGACGAGAATGAAAAAATTCTGTTTAGCATATCAACTAAAGGCTACTTTTATTATCTTGGAGAGCTTACGAGAGAGCAGAAGGTAGTTAGCAAGGAGAAGGTCCATCACAGGAAATCTTTCCAAGATGAGAACAACACAATTTTCTTCCTTGTTTCTTGCCTGTTGGAAGAATGAAGTGAGGCCTAAGTCTTGGGTGAGCAAAGGTAACTGGAAATTGAATTTAAAACCAGTTATTAATAATGAGAGTTGATGGTATATAATGATTGAGAATGTGAGATGTGGCTGGGGGTGGAAGGACCAAAGGAAAAACCTAAGTTCAAAGGGACTAAAGAGAAAGAAGAAACACCACTGCATTTTTTTTTAGACAGTGACTTTATGTTACACTTTAGAATTTAACAAACATTGACAGTATTTTTAAATGATGAATTCTTTCTCTGGCACATTCACATGCCAAATATTAGCTATTCCCTGATGATGTGTTAAAATCAATGTTGCCTCTAAAACAGATGTTCTGAAATAATCTTATAACAAAGATGAGAAATTCAAGCAAATTTAGATAGATTTTGAATATTAATCATGGTTTTATGTGATAAGATTACAAATGTTATTTTTATTCTTTTATGTTTCCATATTTTAAAAGTTTTTTTCCTTAAAAACAGATACATTTTAAAGGAAACTTTATATTAACTAACCACAAACATTTTCTCAGTGAATAGCTTATTTAATTTTCTTATTAACACCAGCTAATAAGAAACTTTTTGGTTTCTTGACTCTGTGCCTGGTTACTAGAAGTGAAAATAGGTTTTTGAGTGAGCTCACTGTTTTTAAAATGACTTTGAAACAGACTATCTGCATTAAGGTTCTCTAACTGATGCATGCAGTTGTGTATAAGCAAGATAAAGTGTTTATGGGTGATTTCCACTACTCAGTGGAAATGATATAAGATATACCATTATGAATAGAATAGTAGTGCATGAAAATTCTTGATTTGTTCTTTTGAAAATAGAAATGATACAAGAAACTCTCTTGTTTTAATAATGACAGAACTGGTTGAGAAAAATATTAAAAACATGAAACTTGGGAGAATATATTTATACTATCTTGAATTCATCATCAATAGAGAATTGCAAAATGATGGTACACAACATTTTCTTTATTCTGTATTTCTTTCATGCTCGCTAGTTATTTTCAGATTAATTGGAAGAGACATGTTTACTATTTAGGGTTAAGGGAACTAAAATGAACAAATCAAAGAAAAAAAAACCAGATTCACAGAAACCAAGTAAAATTTTAAAAAATTTTTTAGACTTGGTATCTATCTCCAAGTTAATTCTAAAATAAAAATTAATATTTAAAATTACATCTATATTCAAAGGCAAACAATTGTGTTTGCTTCAACCTCAAAGGTAAGGAAGAAAAGTAAAAATTCATGCTTTTTTGCCCTGACAGGTGTCAGCCTGTGAACTGAAGGGTTGCTGGTTTGATTCCTACTGAGGGCACATAACCAGGTTGCAAGCCAGGTCACCAGCCAGGTTTTAAGATTTAAAAATCTTTTAAAAAAACCCCAAAAACAAAAAACTTGCATTTTTAAAAAAGATTTTATTCATTATTTTTAGGGAGAGGGGAAGGGAGAGAGGCAGAGAGGGAGAGACATCAATGCATGGTTGCCTTTCACCTGCCTTCAGCTGGGGACCTGGCTGGAAGCCACACCAGCCAGGGCAAAATGCATGTTTTTAAGTTATCAATGTCACTTTTGTTACTTAATTTTCATACTTATCAAAATGGCATAATCAAATAGTGATTGGGTAAATACAAATATATTCAAACATAAAATAAGGAATATAGATTTTTATGTCAGATCATGCTGAGGTGCATTCATTTTGCACCATTTCTCTGAATTCTTTATGTATTAGAAAATAACGAGCCTAGCAAGGTTTTGGACTCCACTTACTCAGCTTTTTGGCTTTCATTTTCATCAGCCTGGGTACTAGAGAAAGCATGTCAGGCAGAAGCGTCTGCCCCGAAGTCAAGGGTGTTGTGTGGGCTTGCACCGTTCACTTGGTGAAAACATCTTGTCTCTAAAGGAGTTTATAATTAATAATAGTTTGAAAGACGGCACTTTTAGGGGAAAAAGCTATTGAGGGATTAGGCTGGGCATGTGTGAGACACACGGTGATGAAAGAGGATTGGTGTCGAGTTTTGTTACAGGAACCTAATATGATGTTCTTCATATATCAGGAAATTTCCCCCTTTTGGTCTTTCCTTTCTCAATGATGAGTGACCAATCTCAAGTTTCTGGAGAAGGGTTGGCTAATGGGAAAAGTAGTTTTGGTGTGTGAGATCACATCCTGTGCCCAGCAAAGGTGGGGTTTGTTCTAGCACGCCTTTCTTGCATACTAAACCAATAGTTTCATGCAAAATCAACATGCTTTGCCCTTTGTGGGGTAGTGGATCTTGAGACAGTTCTATCTGTATTCAGATAGTGAATACAGAAGTGACTGTAATGTGATCCTGTGAGAATTCCCTTCAATGAATTACTTTTGGCTTAAAAAAGCCCAGGAGGATGCTTGTAATAAAGTCTAAACTCTTGGCCATTATGTTAGGTCAGTAGATTTTACCTGGGGATAACGTTACCTTTCAGAAGATATTTGTCAATTTCCATAGGTATTTTTTGTTGTCAGAAATTAGGGAGAAGGGTGATGTTATTGGCACCTAGTAAACAGAGGCCAAGGATGCTGCTAAATGTTCCACATGGCACAGATTAACCCTCCACAACATTTATTTGGTCCCAATGATCAGCGGTGCAGAGGCTGAGGCACTGCATTAAATAAATGTGTTTTGGGGAGGTATAGTAAGCTGTTTCTGAGCACAGTCAGTCTTCTAACAAACTCACAGACTAGCAAATAGCGTGAATTTCCATTCTAAAATTGTTAGTCTCCTGGGAAGCAGACTAATAATTGAACCAATATAGTATAGGTTTTGGTAGAGGTATCCACAAGGAATTGTCACTGAAAAGAAACAAAACAGACTTAACTTGGAGAGATTAAGAAAGGCCTATTATTAGTGGACATAATGTACATGATAAAATGTGGCATACCATTTAGCTACTTTCAGTTTCAAGTATCAGGAAAAATATGTCAATAGAAGTGATTCACATCATTGGAAAGACCAGTGGTAAAGTGAGTTTCAGTGCTGGCTTGTTTCAGCAGCTCAGTGATGTCATTAAGGAAGGATTGAAGTAACCCTTTCTCTCCTCTGCCTTCGTAGACTCTGCTTCAGTTTAATATGCATTCTCCTTCATAAAATGAATGTCAAGTCCACATCAGTTGCAAGAGAGGGAAGTAACACCAATTCCAGAATCCCCTCAGAAGAGTCCAGAAATATTTTTCATATAAACCTTGCCTTATGTCTGTCTCACTGTCTCTAGCTGGGTCACCTAAACCAAAAACTACACACAAAATATAAAATCATGCTGAGTAGCTGAAGTTGAGCCAAGCTCCAACCATCGTACCAGGAAGTGTGGATATTTAAACAAAAATGGGCTTAGCTGTGGAAAAAAACAAAATAGATGGGACCTAGGCAATCACAATGTCCACTATAGGTGGAAGAGACATTTGGGGTGGAAGAAATAGCTCAGATAAAGACACAGGGGAAAGAAAGAACGCAGCTTTTTTTTTTTTTTTTTTTTTTTTTGCTTTTTTTTTAAAGATTTTATTTCATTATTTTTAGAAAGAGGGGAAGGGAGAGAGGCAGAGAGGGAGAGGGACATCAATGTATGGTTGCTTTTCACCTGCCTCCAGCCATAGACCTGACTGGAGACCTGGTTTGCAACCTTGTTATGTACCCTGGCTGGGGAATCAAGCCAGTGCCTTATCCACTGTGCTACCAGCCAGGGCCTAGAATGCAGCTTTTTAAACTGACTCTTGAAAGTGGTTGATATGGCTGGAATCCAGCAGGTGTTGTGGGAAATGGAAACAAATGAAGTTGGGAGGGAAGGCAGGGGCCAGGCCATAAAACCTATAACTGCCACGATATGGACATGCTATTCTCTAGCTAACTGTGCACCATGAAAGGATTTTAAGCAGAAGAATTACATGATGAACATTCTGTTTTTGACAAATACCTATGGAAATATAGAGAAGGGTGGAAAGGAGAAAGTTGAAGCTGGGAGCAACGAGAACTCTAATTTTTAATAACTGACCTAGTACCTCTGAGTTTTATTTGTATCATGGCAAATATACCTTCTTGCTCTGAGAATTACATGAGACAAAATATGGAAAAATACATAAGACAGCAGGTATTGTAAACTTGGTCAAATTAATATCCGGAGTGAGTCCATCTTCCCTCTAGTCCATATCACATAATTAAATAGTACTAGTTTATAAAAAACACAGTGTAACTAAAGGAGACCATAATACCATAAGTCACTATAATTAATTTTTTGTAATAAAGGAGATGAAGGGAGAGGGAAGGTGAAGATATATCTTAAAGAAAGGATCAATGGTGTTTTCTGATAGATTGGATATAGAGAATATGAGAATGGAGACATCAACTATGACTCCTAGAGTTTTTGACATGAGCAACTGGGTAGATTGTGGTTTCATCTACTGAGACAGGAAGTTGGGGGTATAAGTGAGAACCAGGTTTTCTTTCATGCTTTGAATATTTTAAATTTGGAACGTTGGTAAGATAGACAAGTTGAAATGTCAGAGAAGGAATTGGATGGGCAAACCTGGAGCTTAGTGGAAAGGCCTTCTCCAGAAATATAGATATGGGATTCAAAAACACATCTGTGGTCGTTATACCCAAAGGAACTATGAGATAAGCTAGGGAGGGTACGGAAAAGGAGACTGAAAGATCTGAAGAAGGCTACCATTTAGGGATTTAGTAAGGGTCGAGGAATGAGCAAAGGAGACTGAGAAGAAGCCAATGAGGTAAGGAAAAAAACCAGGAGCTTGCAGATTTGGGAGTGGAAAAGAATGATCAACTCCCAGGGGAGGCTGCTTAATGTGAACACCAAATCCACTGAGTGTGACAGTCAGTATCTAGCTTCATACATCCTGAGCCAAAGCAGGGCCAGTGGATTTCCAGGTGTGGAATCTAGATGGAAGTGAGATGATAAGGAAATGGGAAATTAGGGAATGCAGGCAATGTAAGTAGACAATTCTTTTTAAGAAATACGTACTAGAGAAGGAAGAGATTATCTATGTTAAAAATGCCTACAACAGCTCCAGCCAGGTAATTCTGTTGATTGGAACAGTGCCCTAATATACCAACATCGTGGGTTTGATCTCCGATCCAGGCACATACAAGAAGCAGCTAATGAATGTGTAAATGGGTGGAGGGATGAGTCGATGTTTCTCTCTTTCCCCTTTCCCCTCTAACACCCATCAATAAATAAAATTTAAAAAATTAAAAATTTACAGCAAAGGAAGGCTTTCAAGGAGGGCTGAGAAATCAGAAAGAATCTTAGACAGAATGTAATAATAGGAAGATTTTGTTGTTGCTTTAGGGTAAGAATTCTGAGACATAATTTCCTGTTGATGGAAATGCCACAGCTGGAAGGAAAGGCACTAACCAAGGGAGCAAAAGCTTTGAGCAGATGGGAGTTCTCAGACCCAGGCTACAAGTGAGAGGTTAGGTTAGACAGAGGGATGGAAGCATCCTCCCTGTGACAAGGAGGAAGAAGGAAGAGATGATTAAGAAGCACGAGGGCACTCAGGTTTTGACAGGAAGATCAAGGAGTGCTTCACTGATTCCTTAAGTATAAGTGCTTCCTCATTCACTTTACTTGGCATGTTGGGCCTTTAAACTGAAAAAAATCAATGGGTTTGGACAAATGTATGATGACACATGCCCTTTGCTATGTCATCCATAATGTTTTCACTACCTTAGATCTCCTCCGTGTTCTGTCTATTCTTCTGTCCCCCACTCCCTCACTGTCACTACTGGCAACCACTGATCTATTTACTGTGTCCATGGTTTTGCCTTTTCCACAGTATCATATAGTCAGGATCACATAGTTTGTATAACAATCCTTTATCAGATGAGTCTGTGACTTGTCTTCTCATGCTCTTGATACCAGGTTTTGCAGAACAGAAGATTTTAATTTTCACACAGTCTAGATTATCAATTATTCCTTTCATGGATTGTGCCTTTGGTGTTATATCTAAAAAGGTATTATACCCTAGTCATGTAGGTTTTCTCCTACATTATCTTCTAGAAGTTTTGTAGTTTTCCATTTAGGTATATGATCCATTTTTAGTTAATTTCTTTGTGAAGAGTGTCTAGATTTTATTTTATGTTTTTGCAGGTGGATGTCCAGTTGATTCAACATCATTCATTAAAGACACTATCTTTGCTTACTGATTTGCCTTTGCTTCTTTGTCAAAGATCAAGTTGACTCTATTTATGTGTATCTATTCTGGGCTCTCTGTTCTATTGATCTATTGGTCTATTCTTTTGCCAATACTGCGATGTCTTGATAAGTATAACAAACAGGAATATCATTGAAGAAGAACAGCAACAACTGTAATTAATATCCATGCCACACAGGCTGCAATTTATAAAGGTGGAAAGGAACTAATATTATAAGTGGGAGAAAAAGAATGTGAAACTGACTAAAGGAAGAAAGATGCTTCTGAAGGTTAGAAGGAGGAGAAACAGTAAAGGTAAGGAGTAAGAACAAGGCATAGCCTGGAAGGGGAAATAAAGTTTACAATGAAAGTAAGAAAAGCCAGGAAGAAGGCAAAGTGGAGCAAGATAAGGGAAGGGTGCCATGTGAGATTTGAAATAACGATAAAATATAAAATAATATAAAATTTAAATAAAAAATTGATGCCCTGATCTCTGATCTCCCCACTCAGCTGACTCCAGTGGAATAGGAACCCCTGGAGCCAGTGCATTTTGTCTTCCTGAGACGAGTTCAAAATAGGCCCTCTTGCTGTCTTTCTCTAGTGCTAGTGCACCCTGTAGAGGCTCTGACTTAATTGTTCAGCAGACCATCTGGCGGAGGCAGGTGTGTGTGTGCGTGTGTGTGTGTGTGTGTGTGTGTGTCTGAGTGCAACCTTCTCTTTTCAGAGGTTCCAGAGCTCATCTCCCACCCTTCCAGTTCTCAGCCCACAGGCCTGGCAGCACACTGGGCCCCTCACTCTCCACTGTGTGCATCAGCCTCCACTCCACCAGCTGTGAGAGGGGCTAGGAGCAAGATAGCCCTTCACTTTGCACCTTTCTGATCAATTTGTCCAGCTGCACGGAGAAGGAGCAAACCCGGCCTCAACCCTTTTCCCTTGCTGGCAAGACAGTTGCTCATGGGGTCCTTGCCCAGCATGTCTCAGCTCCCCTTTTATAAAGCCTTTTTGACTCTTTGAGCCCTTCTACTGCAGGACTGAGTCACTATCCAGCTTTCCATACACACTACCTTTCCAAAAAGTCCAGAGTCTCTCATAGTCACAGCTGGCCAGGGCCAGCCTCTCTGTCTGGAGGTTCCATGCTCTGTGGGAAGTGTATTCTGTCCTCCTTGGTTCCCAAACTTCATATCAGCTAAGATCTGTTGAGGGTTCAGTTTATTTTTCAGATGAGCCAAGCGTTGGAGCAGGGTACGAAAGCAAGTGGTCAGTTTCCACCTACTCCCCCACCATCTTTCTCTCTGCGTAGACTCTTTATTTATTTGTTCAGCTACATGGGATTTTTCCACCACCATGGAAGCCTTTGGGATTTTCCAATCTTTAATCTTCAAACATTTTCCTTTAAATTTCTCATAATTAAATAATTACATTGTGGGATGACCCCATGACCCCTTTTAATAAATGACATACTAGAAAACACCTGGCAAGAAGTAGAATCAGGTCACTCTAATCCTCCTCTGTGCTCCATGACTCATAAGTCACATTATTGACCCAAATGTAGAGGAGAAGCTACCCAACCTAACTATGTAATTGTCTTGCAGCTACAAATATCTTGGCAAAATTCCATTTCCTTTTCATTTAAAATCCATTCATTTTTATTTTCCTATGACACTATAGGCTTTGTGTCAACATGCTTTATAACGTGATGACTTAATATATGTTGAAATACAATGCCTAACTCTTTAACACATGTCACCTTCCATGTTAACTATTTAAAACTTTTTATAAAGCTTTATAGGGAGTGTGTGGAGTTGGAAATCCCCATTAGATCTGGAGTTTAATGACAGAATCTGAACATAGTGGCTGATTCTATTGCTCCTTGGTTGCCCTATAAAAATAATTTATAGCATGAATTTCTATTCCTTATCAGAAATCAACATAATGAAGATTTAATAGAGTTTCAAAGTTTGAACAGTAAAATCTTTGTCCAAAATAAAAGTAAACTTAGCATTCTTACAAATTTACCAAGAGGAAGGAAGAGGAGGAATAGAGAAGAAGGAGAACAATGAAGTAGTTTTAGAGATAAGCAAAGATGAAAGTTGAGAGAGATTCTACAGTTCAATCCTTATTTTAGCTGTGCTTGAAGCAGCCATGGTCTGTCTTTATGTTCAGTAAGAAAATGCATTACTAACAATACAGACCCTTTTTTTGCTTAACTAGTGAGAGTCAATTTTAGCTACTTACAACCAACAGAATTAAAATTGCTTCATCTAAGCATAAACAATCACGTCATTGAGTAAAATCAGAGCCATGATATTTAATGTTTGGCAACCATGATATCCATTAAAATTCAGACTTTATTTTTTCAGCTAGCATTTAATATTTAAATGCAGATCCTTTGAATAGGCACAGTTCGCAGAAACTACTAGGTAAGCTATTCTTTGAGGCAACTAATCTTTAGTCAGCAAAAGTATTGAGTATATATAGTTTTAATTTAAAAACCCTCATCTTCAGTTTCTTCTGCTTTTGCTATCTTGCTTTTGTCCTTTCCAGATGTGTACCAGACAATACGAATAAGATGCTATTACATTCTAGATAAAGATCATGAAATAACCATACATAAGCATGATTTGCTGCAACGGGTAATGTAAATCTTAGAGAGTGAGATTTGTGAAGCACAATAGCAGAAGATATCAGAAAGAAGGTGGAATTCAAACAGAAACTTGAAAGATGCTTAAGAGAGAAAGGGAAGGAGGTGTCCCAGGAGAGTTACCAGCATGCAGAAGGGTAGAAAGGCAGAAAGGGATGCAGGTGAATAGCATGTTCCAGAAATGATAGACAGACTCCTTCAACTTAGGATGTAAGAAACTTGAGTGATACGAAAATGGAAAGATCGGTTGGAAACAAATTGTACATGGTCATGGATGATGGAAAGTAGTAGTAGGCTTTCCACCAGTAGAGGAACACAAATTGTTTTGTTTTGTTTTTTAAGATAACTTTGGGGTTACCATGAAGGATGTCTGTGGATGGGGAGATACTGGGCAAAAAAAATTATTGTTGATGAATGACCAAAATTGGGCTACAATAACGTATTTCATGAGGATTGTACTGCAATCACTGGAAATGTACTTAGCATAGTGTAATAACCAGTGTTGGGAGTTTGTGAGCAAAAGAAAAGTTGAAGTCTGAGGTCCTTAAACAGTGAAGTACACGGATGGTGATGTTAACAGAACATAATAAAAACTGAACAAATAAGAAAGTAAAAGCTGGTTTTGAAAATATCTGATTGAGATGCTTTGCAGCAACCAAGGTTTGCATATACAATAAGCAGCTAGACATGAAGTAACACATATTCTCCTTGTTATAAAGAGGGCAGGGCTAGAAATGGACACATGGAAATCATTACCTGCTATCTGAGGAATGCAGCAGACAGAAAACCAGGAGAGAATGACTGGCAACGACAAAGCAAGAAAACAAGAAAACTTTCAACAAGGTGGAACCAAATATACAACACTGAGGTCAAGCATAATGAAAGCTGAAAAGTCCCTATGGATCAAGCTATGAGACCTCTTCCTCATGGTCTGTGAGAGCCTAATTAGACACAGGGTGGAGGAAGACGCATTACGCATTGCATTATGTTACTAGTGTCAGAGTACCCTACAGAGGGTTTTCTCTTTCCTGTGAAGCAAAGTCTGAGCCCCTGGGGCCTATCTACCTCCTGGGGAGTTGGGTTGTCTGTAAGACCGGCTTGGAAATACCCAACACAGTCCATTTGCATAAATGACTGAGGGACCACCAGGAATAGTGCTCATTTTGTAAAAGACTGAGTCAGTCCCCAAAGGGTCAGTGTCATAATGGAAGGGTCATTCTGAGTAACACTGGGGATGTGTTGTTGAGTTTGTCCCTTTATTTTACCCTTGTCCCAACAAACTTGTACAGAGGAAATGATAAAAATGAAAGGGTTGTATTCAAAAACTGGAGGGGAGAAAGCTACGCTACAAAGTGTAGCAAAACTGCGGGATGAAAGGAAACTTCTCCAGGTTTGGTTGCTTTTGGAGCAGGTTCAGTTACCGACCAGGCACAATACCTGGAAGAGGGGAAGCAGGAGGGAATGTTGCAATCAGGGTACAACAGAAACCAGCAGATAGAGGTGGGTGCAGCCCTGCAGTTTCTGACCTGATTGTGAAGCCGAATCTGACACTCAGGTGCTCAGACGCCCAGCTGGGCGGAGCTGGAGCCCCTCCATTTGTGGTTGAGAGACAGAGGCAGAAAAATGCTATTACATTCATTTCATCACAGTTTTATGGCTTTTTTGTTTGTTTGTTTGTTTAGGCTGAGGAACTTTTATGTACTCTATTTTTAACATCTAGGTATATAATTATTCTCATAAAACCAACTTGAATAAGAAAAAAGAGACTCCTACCACTTTCCCTTCACCCAGATAAGGAGAGACTCGTGTATCCTACAGAAATTCTAAACAAATTACATTCTAGTTAAAAAGAAAAATAAAAGAAAAAAAACTTTCTTGTTGATGTATTTAATTACGGTATGGCTGGGAGTTTTATCTTCTCGTAGTAGGAGATCATACTTTATATGATCTATATAATAGAGTATATATCTTCTATTAGTAGGTCCTTTATAATCTTTAGTGTTAAATCACACTATCTGTCGCTATCCAACAAATCAGAGGTAACCTTATAATAATCAGTAATTATAAGGCTTTGGATAGATCTCATGGCTATCATCGCAATACCACCCAAATAATACATTCAAATAATATAATGCATTTTTATTTCTGTAAGAAGTGAACTTACGCATCACAACATTCAATCTCATCCCATTTTAGGTGGAGCTAGAAAAGGAAAAAGAGATCAAAATGTTGATAGCAAATTGTAAAGTTAAATAGAAAAAGCTACCCTTACTTGTGTGACTCAGCTGGGGAAGTGTTTAATATTACACCATATTCTGAACTTGAATAAACTGGGTCAGGGTTAAAACAGGGGAAGGACATAAATTCCAGAGTGAAGTAAGGAAATAGAGAAAGAATAACATAAGAAAGATTATCATCAGGTTAGAAAATAATTTTTTTTCTTGCTTTCTAAGGAGGAAGGAAAAAAAAGAATAGGGAATAAAAAGAGTGTATGAACAGCTGAAACTTGCAGTAACAAAGCAAAGCATTTAAATAGTATCTTAGAAAGCACATTAATTTGCACAAAATAGGGAAGAATCAATAAATAAGGAACTAAATTGAGGAGAAATGATGGTTTAATATTTTAATTTTATTTAAAAAATGATATTTTCTAGCATTAGTTACAAGACTTCCCAAGTACTCTGAATATAGTGAAAACTATTTTTAGCATTTTTAAAAGATATATTGGATATTTACTGGTTTGTGGCTTCCTGACATCTTTTGCTCCTAACAAAATATTTACTTTTAGGGAATTAACCTTTTCCTTTTTGGGCATAATCTGACTGATCAGTAGTCAATCAGCTTTGGCTTCCTCAACCAAAAGTTGAGCACCTTCTGAACATTGAACAAGTACTTGGATAGAGATTCCATTCTGAGCTGTGTTCTAGGTACCGAAACTCTTAAGTTTTTTTTTTTTTCTTTTTCTTTTTTACCCTTGATTACAATTAGGCATTTCACACAGATTGTGTCATTACATGCTATATTAATTTCTAATTTTATCTTGAACGAGGTAATGAAGAGTGAGACTTTGTTCATTCCATTGTTAATGCCTTAATGCTCCCAGAAAGTTTCTATGTTTCCTACATGCAGCATTCAAAGATTTGCTTTGGTTCTTGAGTTTTCCTTAGCTTTCCTGTACGTTTTGTGTTCTCCAACTGGCCTTCCAATATACTCCTATTTCTCAGTCTAAAACAAACAAACAAAACAAAACAAAATAAAACAAAACTTTTGCTAATCAAGTCTAGGATTTTTATCCTCTTTCTTTATTATAATCCCAAAGTCTTGATTCCTCACTGTCTTTTCAGAGATGGTTTCTATACTTAGCAAAAAAGGAATCCGGCTGTTACCGCCAGCAAACTTCCCAAATGTGATCAATGGGAAGCCAACTACAGAAATATATTCAGTACTTATATGTGCTGGAGACTACTGGCAGCACCTTTGGAGGGCAAATAAGCAAAATTTAGCTCTTTCCCTCTAAAAGCTTATAGTTTTCCTGTATCATGGTGGTTAAGTGGTGTATTAATATTCTGGGAAGAATTAGAAACCAGAAATGTATAAAATAAAAATGTCCTTGGGGAATGACAGAAAGGAATGAAGACACAGGGGTATAATGAGGAAAAAGGATAAGGATTGTATGGCTAATTAGCAGGGTTTAAAATATATATTTAAAAATTAGATTATAATATTTTTATTAAACTTTAATAAAAATCATTATGTATTTATATGTCTAAATATTTCCTAAGTATGCTCCAACTTCCTGTTTCTCATGGCAATTCCTTAATTCAGGTTCTCATTACTAAATGCCTTATTCATTAGCTTCTTCTAGTCCAGTGATACCATTGATGCAGAATTACCCTTCCCTACACTACTCCTAGTTCAACTTTCATACCACAGTTCTGCCAGGGTTATCTTTCTACTATGCAAATGGCTTACAATTAGTCCTTCGCTTAAGATTTTTTGCTCTCCATTGTCTTCCCAATGTATGTATGACATACAAAGAAATTTAATAAAGTGATATCTACCTGTTTATTACAATTTCATACTTTGACACTTTCCCCATACATTACATCCTTTAGAAATTAATTGGAGTTACTTGATTTCATCCTGTTTTCTCTGGCCTCCTTGCCTACCTCAACCCTTTAGTCTGCATTGAAACTGAGATTCAATTAATCTCATTATTGCTCTGCTGCAGTAACCATACAATAGACTGGGTAGATTTTTTTAAAACTTAATCTTTATGTATTTTTTTATATTACCTTTTAGTCCCCTTATACCCCCCTCCCCCCAGCAATCACCACACAATTTATTGACTATGTCTATGAGTCCTTTTTCCTTTCTGTTCAATCTCTGCACCCCTATCACCTGCCTCAGCTGTCATCCTGCTCTTTATCCATGAGTCTGTCCCTGTTTTCCTTGTTAGTTCAGTTTGTTCGTTACATTCCACTTATGAGTGAAATCATATGATATTTGTCTTTCTCTGGCCAGCTTATTTCACTTAGTATAATGTTCTCCAAGTCCATTTATGTTTTTGTAAATGGAACATTTTCTTTTTTTATGGCTGAATAATATTTTATTGTGTAAGTTATTTTATCCACTCATCTATTGATGGACCCTTGGGCTGTTTCCTTATTATGGCACTTGTAAATAACTCTGTTATGAATATAAGTGTACTAATGTTCTTTTGAATTAGTGTTTTGGGTTCTTTCAGACATTGACTGTGTGAATTTTTTTTAAAAAAAGGAGGATCTAAATTCTCATACAGCCTAGAGCTAAAACTCCAAAGCAATATATGTAGATGTTGATTTTGCCTTAATCCAAGTTCAACATTCAAACCTATAAACCAGATATTGCATGCATGAAACAGACCTTACTCAGTGCAATGATATATATCATGATATCAAATAAATTTCATCGCTATCTATTGGATATCATAGAAAATTTACCCAGTATAAAATATATTGACTGCCATTTTGTTTTCAAATTACCAAGCTTTGAATAAAATTTAATAAGAGCCTTTCTTCTCTGTAATAGAGTATCAAATTGGTCAAATTTAGTTGATTACTTTCCAATGTCCTGCCAAACTAATCATACAACTGCAAAGGCAATTAGTAAAACTTTTTACAGATATTACACTGTGAACAATTAAGGCTCTCCACAGTTATAATCTTTGTTCCCATTTCTGTATGGTATATAGAAACATTGAATGTTACTGAGAACATAAATCAGAAATGTTCTATAAAGTTTTTCTTGTATCCATTTTATTATTCCTATTATTATTTTATTCCTCACTTGAGGACATTTTTGAAATTGCTTTCAAAAGGAGAGGAAGGGAGAGAGAGAAACAATGA
Source organism: Noctilio leporinus (assembly GCA_004026585.1). Classification (NCBI taxonomy): domain Eukaryota; kingdom Metazoa; phylum Chordata; class Mammalia; order Chiroptera; family Noctilionidae; genus Noctilio; species Noctilio leporinus. Next base: position 6,444 of record PVIW01008641.1, on the reverse strand, counting down.
TGCAAGAGAAAAGCTTCAATTGGTTGCCTCCCAGTCACATGCCATAGCCAGGAATCAAACACACAACCTTTAGGTTATGGGATGATGCTCCAACCACATGAGTCACACTGGCCAGGGCATGATAGGCCCTGGTTTTTCTCTGGTTCTCTGGGTCTTTGGTTTTTCTCTATGGTGTCTTTCTAAATTGTGGCTTTCACTGGTTCTGTAATGGTAGACAAAACTTGGAAAGAAAGTACTTCTGAGACATGCCACAATTTTGTCTTTTTTAGCCTGTTTCTAACAAACATAGTTTAATCTATATATTCAGGATTTAACAAATGTTATGTTGAGACTGTCAAGATTCTTCATTGTGATTTTATAATATTTCTGCCATAAGCAGAAATAAGTAATTGAGATAAAAAGGGAAACAGATGGTTTTTGCCAAACTTAAAAAGAAGTTGATCAGAGGACCAAGATGGTGGAGGAGTAAGTGGAGCTACACCTATCTCCTCCCAACACCAAACTGGAATTACAACTTAATTGGGGAGAAATCATCTGGAATAACCAACGGAACACCAACTGGAGAGAAGCCTTATAACCACAGACAGAACAGAAGAGCCAATTCATCATAAAGTGACTGGTAGGAAGTGTGGAGACACAAGAGGCTGGTGGGGCTCCCATGGGCGGCAGCTGAAGGGATGGAGAAACATCTTAGCAGCCGGAGGTTCCACCTGAGAAGGGTGAGATCTAAAACCCCAACTGGGGTCCCTAGCCTACAGAAACACAGCTGAGAGTAAAACAGCACCCAGCTGTGAAAAGCAAAAAGCCCCCAGGTTTAGCAGGCTTGAGAGAGAGACAGAGTTCTTAAAGGGACCATGCACAAAAATACAGTGGCACCCACCTACCCTGGGCTCCAGCAGAGAAGGGGCAGAGTGGACTAGAGACACTTAAGGAGGGTCAGTGGCTTTAGGGGGAGCGCTGAGGGAACAGTCTGTGAGTCCAGTGCTGACCCATCCCCCATACACAGCAAACCACTCTTCTCCAAAGAGCAGGAGCCTGAGGGGAAGCCACAGCCCCACCCATAGGAATTAATCCACCCCACCCAGCAGTGCCTAAACCTGACTTCAGGTCACATACTGATTGGATTAACAACTAAAGGAGACAGACAAAGATAGTGGATCTCTGGTAGTTTCCAACTGGCTGGCTGACTAGGCCCAGACTGGGACATGAGCTGACGTCACCAAGCACAGATCCAGGAAGTAAAAAAAGTGCATCTCTACACCACTGAAGGTCACACCACTAAGACAGTAAGTCAAAGCAGACCAATCCAAGAAGCAGAAACAAATAAGAGTCACCTAAAATGGAGAGACAAAGAAATAAACCCTCAGCAAGTAGAATGGAGGAGTCCCCAGAAAAAGTGAAAAATGAAATAGAGGCAAGCACACTATCAGACATGGAATTCAAAATAATGATAGAGAAGCTCAATTAGCTCAGTGAGTTCAAAGAAAATTTATAAACATAGGGGAACTATGAAGAACTCCAGGGGAACTACAAAGAACTCCAGGAAAGCTACAAGGAACTAACTGAGAACTACACCAGCATTAAAAAGGACCTAGAAACCATCAATAAGAGCCAGGAGGAAATGTAGAATATAATTTCTGAATTGAAGGACACAATAGAAGGAATCAAAAACAGGCTAGAGAAAGCAGAGGATCAGATCACTGAGCTGGAGGTCAATGTAGAAAAAAATTCCCAGGCAGTGCAACAAAATGAACGAAGACTGAAAAAGAATGAAGAGGTTTTAAGAGAGCTGCAGGACAACATGAAACGTAATAACATCTGTACCATAGGGATACCAGAAGGAGAAGAGGAGCAAGGGATTGAAAATCTCTTTGAAAAAGTAATGACAGAAAACTTCCCTAACTTGAGGAGAGAAAATGTCATGCAAACTCAGGAAGCACAGAGGGTCCCAAGGAAGCTGAACCCAAACAGGACCACTCCAAGACACATCATAATGAAAATGGCAAATTTCAAAGACAAAATGAGAATCCTAAAAGCAGCAGCAAGAGCGAAAAGCTAATAACATACAAGGGGGCTCCAATAAGGTTATCTGCTGATTTCTCAACAGATACACAATAATCCATAAGGGAATGGCAAAAAATATTTCAAGCAATGAAAAACAAAGGCCTGCAACCAAGAATACTATACCCAACAAGGCTGTCATTCAAAATGGAAGGTGAAATAGGAGTTTCCCAGACAAAAGAAGTCTAAAAGAATACATCTCTATCAAACCAGCATTGCAAGAGATGCTAAAGGATCTGCTTTAAGAAGATGAAGAAACAGAGACAGACAGAAACATAGGTACAAAGGTAAATGGAATAAATGCACCAATCAAAAAACATAGGGCAGCTGAATGAATAAGAACCAGCTTTAACGTATGAATGCTTTAAAGTGATCTTGTTACTATACCCAAAGAACCTGAAACACTAATTCATAAGAACCTATGTACCCCTATGTTCATAGCAGGGCTACTTACAATAGCCAAGTGCTAGAAACAGCCTAAGTGCCCATCAGTGGAATAATGAAAAAAAAAAACTTGATCAGATCTCTATACTTTTCGAGTTCACTGTAAGATCAGAAAAATCATAGCTGGGAGGGTAAATTCATAAAGCTTAATACCATGAGTAAATATGATTTTATTTAAGAAATTAAACAAGTGTTTACTTGTTAAAATGTTTACTTTAAAATTTAAACCATACAGATATATAAGCTCATGCTTTTTAAAAATTCAAACCATACATGTGTATCTATACATCTAATGTAGTTTAATGTAAATAATCATGCTATTCATATTGTCCTGAAGTTTGATTTTCCACTTAACATATCATTGATATAGTTCCATTTTATTATACTGTATTATTTTTTAAAGGTTATAATATTGGTTTATTGTCAAAGCAATTGTAGAGTACCCAGATAAAAACCTAATCCCAGTGCTATCCAATGCAACCAAGAAGCAGTTGAACACTTTTACATTAGGAACAAGGATATAAAATATACCTCATTATTTTAATGGCTACAGAATTTGCTAAAAATTATTTAATTGCTCTTATGTATGAAAGCTTAATATATTTTCACCCATAAGAGTGCCTGGAACATAGTAAGCACTTTTAAAACTATTGTTATATTTAAAAAAATAATTATTATTAACCTGTTATAGATCACAACACTGAATATCAAAAAGATTTCGTGACTTGAACAATGTTGCATGGTGTTAGTGGAGGAGGCAGACTTGGAATCCAGGATTTTCCCCTTTAATAAGAAGCAATAGTAGTACCTTATGCCAAGCAGAAGAAGAAGAGGAAGAAGAAGGAGGAGGAGGAAGAAGAGGAAGGGAAGGGGGAGGGAAGAGGAGGTGAGGGGAAGAAAAAATAATACGGAAAAAAGGAAGTGTTAACCATACTGCTTGGTGGAATGAAAGGATTTCATCTGAGCTGGTATTTTTCCCTGAGACTGAAGTGAAGACTAAGAACAAGCATTCACACCCACAGTGTTTTGACATAGGAAAGAGGGCAGTGGCTGGGGCTTGTCAGGGTTTGGTGAGGAGGAGAGAGAGCTGATTCCATGTAGCAGAAGTAAAAAGTGTGGGAAAGCTTTGTGGGAAATCTGGACGGATTTAGCAAGGGACCAGAGAGGATTCCAAGGATTCCAAGTGACAGGCAAGACAGAGCTGGGCTTGGCAGGACCTGTGGTGTAGTGTGGTCATCAGACTCCAAATCCGACTGGACAATACTCCAGGGCCAGGACAGGCAGGCAATCTCCAGGCAGGGCTTTTTAGTAATTCTGTTTTGGTGAAAATATACTTTATATAGAGCTGAGTTTATTTTTAGGATTTCCTACAAATTAGATATTTAGAATAGGGCTGCAGTGAACCTATTAGTAACAGACCTGGTGCCAAATGTGATTCTCTGGTGTCTGGTAGGTGAGACACACGTAACACGGACAAGATGCCCCTCCCAGCCTATGACATGGCCGTAAAGGAAATGCAGGCAGTTGGTGAAAGGGGGAAGTGGTTGAGTGATTGAAAGCACTTTGGGACTTACGCAATACAAAGCCATTGTCATACAAAACTCCAAATGCGTTTTCATTTTCAAATGCTGAATTACACATATGGTTATGCAAGGACAGTCTCAAAAGGACTCCAATCAGACAGCCATAATCATCCTGATGTACCTTGATTTCCCCTGCTTTTGCTCCCGAGAGCATAGTTTGGGACATTGTGCCCCCAAGGACAAGGAGGAAAGCGTTTTGTTGTGAAAATATGGCTTTGTGCAGGGCTGAGGATAACTGGAACTGAACATCATCTGGCAAAAGCATTTCTCATTTAGTAGGAATTGAGGAATTTTGAAAAACATTGGTCTGTGCTCTTACTTTATTATTGCTTCATTCATTTATTTTTAGTGCACTTGCTTATCCTTTAATTTATTAATGATATGCTTGGAGGTATTGGCTCCTCACATTCTTTTTCTCTGGTGGAAACAATCCAGTTTGCCTATGAGTTAAGCCATTCACTGTTTGAGAGCCGTATTGATTTTATTTTCATCATAAAAATGCATGCAAATACCCCTAAATGCTGTCTACATTCCTTACACACCTTTGTAGCTTTTAGACAACAGAAACCCCAAATAAATCTATATGAAGTAAATTCAAGCAAAGTTTAAATCACTAGTTTGACCAGGGGAGCAGTGTTGACTGATGTGACTCAGGCTCTTTTTGTTTGCATATGACAGGCTTCAATGACAAGGTGACATCTGTTGACTCACTTCTGCTAGACTTTTTCTCACGTTGTTACCTGGGAGGTTTAACTTCTGCTTCTGCTACTACTTACTGGGTTTATAGCCTTATCGAGTTACTTGACCATTTTGAGATTCAGTTTCCACATCTGGAAAATGGGAACAACACGGGTCCCTCACAGAATTAGGTTGTGATGGCTCAATGAGTGAATGCCCCCAAAATAGAGCACAGAATATTCAATATATTGTGATGATTGCTATTTACACCCTGAGCTGTGATGTCATTTGGCACGCACATATCATTTAACATTTAATTTTCAGAAACCAGGGTGGTGGCTTTGTAATGGCGTCAACTTGGCAGGCCCGAGCCACATTTCCCAGAATGACCTTTCTTGTATGTGTCTGGTTAGGATAAGGCACAAAAGATATTCTTGTGCAATATTTGGAAGGCAGAATTAAAGCAGCAGTTATTTTGAAGTTTGTATACATTGCCACGCACCTGCTGGCTCACCCGATTTGTGTGAGCCAGTGGCTGGGCCTCCAACTTCTCCACATTACCTTGGGCCGTCCTATAGCTTTCGTGACTCCTGGGCCAGCTGTGTTGTTAGCTCCATGGCAACACTGCCCACTGCACCAGAACACGCACCACTGAGGGCAGAGGCAGCAAGAGATTTCACTGGTTTCAGCCCATCCTTCAGCCTCCAGCTTGTGGCTACAGGTTCCACCCCATAAGCTTATGCATCTTTTCTACCTGACTGCTTACCTCATGGGTTTTAAGCCCCAGCATCCAAAAGAAAGACAAGAAACTCATAGAGACTGCTTCATAACCATCTTCCACAACTGTGTAAGGTCAAATCCCTGTTTAGAAATTCATAGATAGATAGATAGATAGATAAATAGACAGATAGATAGATAGACAATTAGGTAGATTCCTAATAGTCGTGTATCTCTGATCAAACCCCCTGACAGAGCCAGGGATAATTAAAATAGTTTCATCTGACAACAATGTGATCATAAATACAAATGAAAACATGGGTAATAAAATCATGTGGGATATGTGGTTATAAGGAAAGTCATTCACAACAGTCAGAATAAAATTATATTTTGTATGGTTGTGAAAATGAAAGTTCAAAACTTTAAAAATTTTCCTAAGGTGCCCTAGACTACGTTCAAATATATTTCTGTAATACATTCTTTTTTTTTTTTTTTAATTTTATTGTTGTTGTATTACATCCATCCCCTTTTTGCTTCCCTCTGTCCCCCTCCCCACCCACCCATTCCCCCCAAAGTCAATACCACCTGTTGTCCATGTCCATGGTTCCTTTATACTAGGTTCTTGTCTAAACTGCTCCCCTTTCTTGCCTCTGCCTCCCCCCTCCCCCCAACCCCTTTCCCCCTGATCACTGAAGGCCAATTCATTGCATTCATATATTTGGTTCTGTTTTGCTTGTTGTTAGTTTTGTTCATTATTGTCCCATAATGGGTGAGATCATATGATATTTGTCCTTCACTGACTGGCTTATTTCACTAAGCATAATACTCTCCAATTCCATCCATGTTGTTGCAAAGGGTACAAGTTCCTTCTTTCTTTCTGCTATATAGAATTCCATTGTGTAAATGTACCAAAGTTTTTTGATCCAATCATCCACTGATGGGCACTTAGGCTGTTTCCAGC
>PVIW01008640.1:0-58943 GCA_004026585.1 Noctilio leporinus | reverse complement strand
TTTTAATTGGGATTGCATTGAATATGTAGATTGCTTTGGGTAGTATGGACATTTTAATGATGTTAATTCTTCCCATCCACGAACATGGTATATGCTTCCATTTATTTGTGTCTTCCTTGATTTCTTTCTTCATTGTTCTGTAGTTTTCTGAGTATAGGTCTTTTACCTCCTTAGTTAAGTTGATTCCTAGGTACTTTATCTTTCTTGTTGCTATGGTAAATGGGATTTGTTTTTTTGCTTCTATTTCTGTTGTTTCATTATTGGTATACAAAAATGTTTTTGATTTCTGGATATTGACTTTATACCCAGCTATTTTGCTAAATTTGCTTATTAGGTCGAGTAAGTTTTGGTGGAGCCAATCAGGTTTTGTATGTACACTATCATATCATCTGCAAATAATGACAGTTTGACTTCCTCCATTCCAATTTGGATACCTTTGATTCCTTTTTCTTCTCTGATGGCTATAGCTAGAACTTCCAAGACAATGTTGAATAGAAGTGGAGAAAGTGGACAGCCTTGTCTGGTTCCTGATCTTAGGGGGAAAGCTTTCAGTTTCTGTCCATTAAATATGATGTTGGCTTCAGGTTTCTCATAGATGCCCTTTATGATGTTGAGGTATGCTCCCCCGATTCCCATTTTGCTGAGAGTTTTTATCATAAATGGTTGCTGCACTTTATCAAATGCTTTTTCAGCATCTATTGATATGATCATATGGTTTTTATCTTTCAATTTGTTGATATGGTGTATTACATTGATTGATTTACGAATGTTGTACCATCCTTGCATCCCTGGGATGAAGCCCACTTGATCATGGTGTATGATCTTTGCAATATACTGCTGAATCCGATAGGCCAATATTTTGTTGAGAATTTTAGCATCTATGTTCATTAGAGATATTTGCCTATAGCTTTCTTTCTTAGTTGTGTCTTGCCCTGGTTTTGGGATTAGAATAATATTGGCCTCATAGAACGAGTTTGGGACTCTTCCCTCTTCCTGAATTTTTTGGTATAGTTTGAGGAGGATAGGAGTTAGTTCTTCTTTAAATGTTTGGTAAAATTCACCTGTGTAGCCATCTGGTCAAGGGTTTTTGTGCTTTGGGAGATTTTGGATTATTTCTTGAATTTCACTAGTTGTTATTGGCCTATTGAGGCTTTCTGCTTCTTCTGGGTTCAGTTTTGGTAGATTATACCTTTCCGGAAATGTGTCCATTTCATCGAGGTTGTCATCTTTTTTGTCATAGAGTTGTTTGTAGTAATTTATTACAATCTTTTGTATTTCTGAGGTATCAGTTGTGATTTCCCCTCTTTCAGTTCTGATTCTGTTTATTTGGGTCCTCTCTTTTTATTGATGAGTCTGGATAAGGGCTTGTCAATTTTGTTTATTTTTCCAAAGAATCAGCTCCTGGTCCTGTTGATTCTTCGAATTGTAGTTTGAATCTCTGAGTTATTTAGTTCTGCTCTGATCTTGATGATTTCCTTCCTTCTACTTGCTCTGGGCTTTGTTTGTTGTTGCTCCTCTAGTTCTTGCAGCTTTGTGGTTAGGTCGTTTGTATAAACTTCTTGTAACCTTTTTTGGAAGGCCTGTATTGCTATAAATTTCCCCCTGAGAACTGCCTTTGCTGTATCCCATAGGTTTTGGGCTGTTGTGTGTTCATTGTCATTTGTTTCCAGGAACTTTTTTATTTCATCTTTGATCTCATTGTTGACTCCTTCATTGCTTAAAAGCATGTTATTCAGTCTCCATGAGTTAGAGAATTTTCGGCTTTTTCCCTTGAATTTGGTTTCTAGTTTCAAGCCATTGTGATCTGAGAAGATACTTTGTATGATTTCAATTTTCCTGTATTTGTGGAGGCTTGTCTTGTGACATACCATGTGGTCTATCTTGGAGAATGATCCATGTGCATTTGAGAAGAATGTGTATTTTGCTTCTTTGGAGTAAAAGGCTCTGTATACATCAGTTAGGTCCATTTCCTCTAGAGTGTTGTTCAATGCCACAACATCTCGGGGGATTTTTTGTTTGGAAGATCTGTCCATTATTGATAGTGGGGTACTAAATCCCCTACTAGTAGTGTGTTGCTGTCTATGTCTTTCTTAAAGTCTTCCAAGATTTTCCTTATACATTTTGAAGCTCCTATGTTGGGTGTGTATATGTTTATCAGAGTTATTTTTTCTTGATGGATTGTTCCCTTAAGTATTATGAAATATCCATCTTTGTCCCTTTTTATGTCCTTCATTGTAAAATCTATTTTATCTGAAATCAGTATTGCTCCTCCAGCTTTTTTTTCATGTCCATTTGCTTGATATATAGTTTTCCATCCCTTCACTCTCAATCTGTGTCGATCTTTTGTTCTGAGGTGGGTCTCTTGAAGACAGCATCTATGTGGGTCATGTTGTCTTATCCATTCGGCTCCTCTATGTCTTTTGATTGGTGCATTTAATCCATTTGCATTTAAGGTGAATATTGATTGATACTTATTCATTGCCATTTTCTCCCTTTGTGTCTGTATCCCTCTTTGGCTTTCTCTGTTTCTTCATGTTATTTGTTTACTTATTTTTAGAGCAGACCCTTTAGCATTTCTTGCAATGCTGGTTTGGTACAGATGTATTCCTTCAGTCTTTTTTTGTCTGGGAAGCTCCTTATTTCTCCTTCTATCTTGAATGAGAGCCTTGCTGGGTAGAGTATTCTTGGTTGCAGGCTTTTGTTTACCATGACTTGAAATACTTTTTGCCATTCCCTTCTGGCTTGAATTGTTTCTGTTGAATAATCATTCGATAGCCTTATTGGAGCCCCTTTGTATGTTATTTGTCTTTTCTCTCTTGATGCTTTTAGGATTCTCTCTTTGTCTTTGAAATTCGCCATTTTAATAATAATGTGCTTTGATGTTGGTCTGTTTGGGTTGATCCTCATTGGGACCCTCTGTGCTTCCTGAACTGGATTAATGTTTTCACTCATCATGTTAGGGAAATTTTCTATCGTGACTGTTTTGAACAGGTTTTCCATTCCTTGTTTCTCTTCTCCTTCTGGTATCCCTATGATACGGATGTTGTTACGTTTCATGTTGTCCTGCAGCTCTCTTAACCACTCTTCAGTCTTGTTCAGCCTTTTTTTATTCTCTTGTACTGTCTTGGAGTATTTGTCTACATTATCTTCCAACTCGCTGATCTGGTCCTCTGCTTCCTCTAGCCTACTGTTGATTCCTTCTACTGTATTCTTCAATTCAGAAATTGTATTCTTCATTTCCTCCTGGCACTTATTGATAGTTTCCATGTCCTTTTTCATGCTGTTGTAGTTCTCAGTAAGTTCCTTGTAACTTCCCTGGAGTTCTTTGTAATTTCCCTGGAATCCTTTGTAATTCCCCTGGAGTTCATTGTAATTTCCCTCGAGTTCTTTGTAATTTCCCTGGAGTTTTTTGTAGTTCTCCTCGAGTTGTTTACAGTTTTCTTTGATGTGGCTGAGCTCACTGAGCTTCTCTATCATCATTCTTTTGAATTCCTTATCTGATATTCCAGGTGCCTCTGTTTCATTTTGTGTTCTTTCTGGGGATTCTTCCTTTCCTTTTGGTGATGGACTGATTCTTTTTTTGTCCATTTTGGGTGTCTGTTCTTGCTTGCTCTTTAGTTATTTATTTATTTTTGTTCTTTCCTTGGGTTAACCTGCTTTGCTTCCTTGCCTTAGTTGAGCACCCATCTGTGATAGGAGATTTGTGGAGTTCAATGTTGACATCTCAAAGATTTTCTCCACTTGCTGTTCTTGGTGTGTCCTTTATTTGGGCTGTCTGGTTGTATTCTGGGCCTGTGGGCTTTTAGCAGAAACAAAAACAAAAACAAAAACAAAAAACAAAAACAAAAACATACAAAAACAAAAACAAAAACAAAATACCAAACCAAACCAAAGAAACAAACAAACAAACAAAAAAATTGCAAAAGGGAAAAAGAATTAAAAGTGATAATAATAATAAGAAGAAAGGGTTTAGATGGCTGTTCACCCTTAATAATCCCTGACTGGTCCAGATGGAGCCTGGACCTGAGGGCTTTTAGCAGAGGAAAAGAAAAAAAGAAAAAAAGAAAAAGAGGGAGAAAGTCCCAATAGAAAGAGAAATCAATATTAATAAAGAAAAGGTTTAGGTTTCTGTTCACCCTTTATGGTCTCTGTTTGGTCCAGGTGGAGCTAGGACCAGTGGGTTTTATCAGGGAGAAAAGAAAGGAGAAAGAAAGAAAGAAAGAAAAAAAAAAAAAAAGGATGGGGTGTGAAAGTCACAAGACAAAGAGAAATCAATATTAATAAAGAAAGGTTTTAGCTGTGTGTTCCCCCTTTATGATTTCTGATTGGTCCAGGTGGAGCCAGAACTTGTGGGCTTTACCAGGAAAAAAAGGAAAAGAAAAATTAAAAAAAAGAAAAAGAAAAGAGGAAGGAAGAAAAGAATAAAGAAAGGGTTTAGAAAGGCTGGGGAAGGGAGGAATACTTACATTGAGGACTGGGAATGCGTTATAGCCACAGAGTGAATAGACTTTAATTCGAGAGTAGGGGAGGGTCTTGGGTATTTAGGTGGATTGAGGTATGGGGCGGATTAAGAATATGTGAGGAGTAATTTTTGCAAAGGATATGTTGGGGCTTAATAGTTCATATTGCTCTCGGTATAATTCAGGTGCTTGAGATTGGCAGCAATCCCTTTCCTGAAGCTGCCTCTTTTTCTTGGTCAGGACTTTACAGTCTATAGTCTATATTCTAGTGGGTCTTGGCGCGTGGCAGGGCCTCTGATTGTCGTAGTAGGGCTGATTCTGAGTGTCCGCCCCCAGGTAGGCTGGGCCTTCCTCAGCCTGGCTGGGTTTTAGGGCTGCTGATGTTCTGGAGCCTGCAGGCAGCCCCCTCCCACTCCTGGCAGAGGTTCCTGCCCAGAAAGCGCACCCAGCACTTCTGCAGGGTAGCCTGCAACTTTGCTGGTCCCTGTGACGACTGGCCCTGCCCCCGCAGTTCCGGGAGGAGGCCAAGCCTGTCAGTCAACACTGTCCGGGGTCCACCTACACTGTCCCGCCCTTCCGGGGCGGGCACCATGCCCCCAAGCCATCCAGCTCTCCTCGGAGTCCTTTAAGCGGCCTCTGTGATGAGCCCCTCCCAGGCTTGGTGGGTGCGGCCTTTGTCTCCAGCAATGGCGGGTCAGTTACCCCCGCCACTAGTTCCCGGCTTGCCGGCTCGCCTCTTGGAGTTTCCCGCGGAGCCTGGGGGCCTGTGTGGTTGCGCAGGGCTGGGCCCCCCACTTCGCAGGGGCTTCTAGCTGCTGTTTCCCAGTGGCCCAGCAGCTCCATTTTTGGCCCTCTCGCCGACCCGGCCGGTGCACTTCCTGTTCCCCCGCTCTGGCTTCCCGCAGGACTCTTCTCCTCCGCCTCTAGCCCTGCGCGGAGCCTCCTCTCCCTGTTGCCCGAGTGACTGAGTCTCTCACACAGTCCTTCCCCTGCCAGAGTTCAATTCCGCATTCCCTACGGTGTTCGCCCTCACTGCCCGCACTTCTCTGTTGAGACTTCCAGTCACCAGGAGGCCGGAACTGGCCTCTGTCAAAGGTTCCCCCCTGGGCAGAGCCGCCCCTGCCCAGAGCTGACCTCGGCCCGCCAGCTGGTCGGTCAGTAACGCCTCACCTACTGTCCTGCTGGCCTCCTCTGCATCTGGGCTGTGCTCCCCTGTGTCCAGATGATGCCTGTTACAATCCCTAGGGTCCTGAAGGCATCTCACGCTCCCTATCCTGTCCTCTAGCTGCTTTGGTACTGGAGAACACCATCAGCACTGCTCTCTACTCTGTTGCCATCTTCCCTCAAAAATACACATTCTTTTCAAATGCACATGGATCATTCTCTAAGATAGACCACATGGCATGTCACAAGATATACCTCCACAAATACAGGAAAATTGAAATCATACAAAGCATCTTCACAGATCACAATGGCTTGAAACTAGAAACCAATCTCAAGGGAAAAACCCAAAAATTCTCTAACTCATGGAGACTGAATAACATGCTTTTAAGCAAAGAAGGGGTTAACGATGAGATCAAAGATGAAATCAAAAAGTTCCTGGAAACAAATGACAATGAACACACAACAGCCCAAAACCTATGGGATACAGCAAAGGCAGTTCTCAGGGGGAAATTTATAGCAATACAGGCTTTCCTAAAAAGGTCACAAGAAGTTTATAAAAATAACCTAACGATAAAGCTGCAAAAACTAGAGGAGCAACAACAAACAAAGCCCAGAGCAAGTAAAAGGAAGGAAATCATCAAAATCAGAGCAGAACTAAATAACTCAGAGATTCAAACTACAACTTGAAGAATCAACAGGTCCAGGAGCTGGTTCTTTGAAAAAATAAACAAACTTGACAAGCCTTTATCCAGACTCATCAAGAAAAAGAGAGAGAGGACCCAAATAAATGGATACAGAAGTGACAGAGGAGAAATCACAACTGATACCTCAGAAATACAAAAGATTGTAAGAAATCACTACAAACTACTATTTGACAAAAAATATGACAACCTGGATGAAATGGACACATTTGTGGAAATGTATAATCTACCAAAACTGAACCCAGAAGAAGCAGAAAGCCTCAATAGGCCAATAACAACTAGTGAAATTAAAGAAATAATTCAAAATCTCCCAAAGCACAAAAGCCCTGGTCCAGATGGCTACAGAGGTGAATTCTACCAAACATTTAGAGAAGAACTAACTCCTATCCTTCTCAACCTATACCAAAAAATACAGGAAGAGGGAAGACTCCCAAACTCTTTCTATGAGGCCAATATTATTCTAATTCCAAAACCAGGTCAAGACACAACTAAGAAAGAAAGCTACAGGCCAATATCTCTGATGAACATAGATGCTAAAATTCTCAACAAAATATTGACCAACCGAGTTCAGCAGTACATTACAAAGATCATACACCATGATCAAGTGGGTTTCATCCCAGGGATGCAAGGATGGTCCAACATTCACAATTCAATAAATGTAATACACCACAGCAACAAATTGAAAGACAAAAGCTATATGATCATATCAGTAGATGCTGAAGAAGCATTTGATAAAGCATAGCAACCATTTGTGATTAAAAAAAAAATAAAAAAATAAAAAACCCTCAGCAAATTGGGAATACAGGGAGCATACCTCAACATAATCAAGGCCATATATGAGAAACCTGAAGCCAACATCATACTTAACAGGAAAAAACTGAAAGTTTTCTCCCTAAAATCAGGAGCGAGACAAGGCTGTCCACTTTCTCCACTTCTATTCAACATTGTCTTGGAAGTTCTAGCTATAGCCATCAGAGAAGAAAAAGGAATCAAAGGTATCCAAATTGGAAAGGAGGACGGAAAACTGTCATTATTGGCAAATGATATGATAGTGTACGTACAAAACCTGATAGGCTCCACCAAAAACTTAACCTAATACACAAATTTATTAAAATACCTGTTTATAAAGTCAATATCCAGAAATCAAAAGCATTTTTGTATACCAATAATGAAACAACAGAATTAGAAGCAAAAAAACAAATCCCATTTACCATAGCAACAAGAAAAATAAAGTACCTAGGAATCAACTTAACTAAGGAGGTAAAGACCTATACTCAGAAACCTACAGAACAATGAAGAAAGAAATCAAGGAAGATACAAATAAATGGAAGCATATATCATGTTCATGGATGGGAAGAATTAACATCATTAAAATGTCCATACTACCCAAAGCAATCTACAGTTTCAATGCAATCCCAGTTAAAATACCAATGACAAACTTCACAGAAATAGAAAAAATACTTCAAACAGTTATATGGAGCCAAAAACACCCACAAATAGCCACAGCAATCTTAAGCAAGAACAAGGTAGGAGGAATCACAATACTGGACTTCAAACAGTACTATAAGACTACTGTCATCAAAACAGCCTGGTACTGGCATAAGAATAGACATATAGATCAATGGAACAGAGTAAAGAGCCCAGAAATTAACCCAGGACTCTATGGTCAACTTATATTTGACAAACAGGGAAGGAACATAAAAGGGAGTAAAAACAGTCTCTTCAACAAATGGTGTTGGGAGAACTGGACAGCAACATGCAAAAAGATAAATCTAGACCACCAACTTACACCATACACCAGAATAAACTCAAGATGGATAAAGGATTTAAACATAAGCAGTGCCACCATAAAGGTCCTGGAGAAAAATATAGGCAGTAAACTTTTGGATATCCTTCACAGAAATATGTTTACTGATACTACCCCAAGGGCAAAGGAAATAAAAGAACAAATCAACAAATGGGACTATATCAAATAGAAAAGTTTCTGGAGAGCTCTGGCCTTGCTGCTTTTGCGGTCCTGCTCACCCCAGGAGGCCCCAGAGGCCTGGTCACGTACCTTGCGGGCACCTGAGGGAACTCAGGGAGGCCAGACCCACGTTACATGCCTTGGCACCTCAGTGGTGCTTCAGCCTGGAGCCTGGTTAGCCTCGGGTGGGGGTGTGGCTTTGTCTGTGAGATCGGTGACAGGTGGGCCAAGTGGTGCTGCAGAGCTTCTGCATGGTCCTAGGCCTGGGCCTGGGCCCGGGTGCCCAGCCGCCTGAAGGTGGAAGCAACCCAGGTCCTTGGGCTGGGTCTGCCCCGGGGCTGGAGGCTGTCTTGGGGGCTGGCCTTGCATGCTCCTGCATCCACCTGGCACTGAGGGCCCTGGTGGAAATCCCACTTCAGGTCTGTTCCCTGAGGGGTCCTGAGTGCTTGAGCAGGCCAGAATTAGCCTACACCTGTGTTCTCAGCATCTGTGAAATGCTGGTCTGGACTGGGACCTTCCGAGGCTGAGGCGTGTGCCCTCCAAGGGAGCTGCATGTGTGGGAGCTGTCAGAGGTGAAGCATTGCTCTAAGTCCATGGCCCAAAATGACTCTTCCACTGGAGACTCTTCTATAAAGACAATGAGGAGATAGGAGGCTTGGATGAGCATGCTACTGCATCACGTTTCTGCCATTCCATCCCAGGATGTTACCCCTGCTAGAGTGTACAGAAGTAAGACCAAAGAAAAGGAGAGAGAAGAGCAGGATTTGTCACTGTGAAGGGGATGAAGACAGCCCTCTGATCACCCTCTGCCCTTGCACAGGAAGCCTGCACTTCGTGCACCAGACCTGCCTGCAGCAGTGGATCAAGAGTTCTGACACTCGCTGCTGTGAGCTCTGCAAGTAGAGTTTATCATGGAGACCAAGCTGAAGCCTTTGAGAAAAGTACGTGTAAAGTGGGAAAAGTTGCAGATGACAGCCAGCAAGCGCAAGAAGATTGTGTGCTCAGTGACATTCCATGTCATCGCCATCACCTGTGTGATCTGGTCCTTGTATGTACTTATTGACCACACCGCTGAGGAAATCAAGCAGGGGCAGGCAACAGGAATCTTAGAGTGGCCCTTTTGGACTACGTTGTTGGTGGTGGCCATTGGCTTTACTGGCGGACTTCTTTTTATGTATGTTCAGCACAAAGTGTACATGCAATTGTGGAAGAGACTCAAGGCTTATAACAGAGTCATCTATGTTCAAAACTGTCCAGAAACAAGCAAAATGAATATTTTTGAAAAACCTGCACTCATGGAGCCCAGCTTTGAAAATAAAGATGGACATGGAATCTGTCATTCTGACACAAACTCTCCTTGTTGCACAGAACCTGAAGGTACTGGAGCAGAAATTGTTCATGTCTGATTATATGGAGGGTATAGTTTTCCTGGACATCCATGAACAGCTGACAGAAATGGTTTACTGCCAATTGTGTACCTTTTCTTACATGCTTTAATGTTATGGACTTGACAGGTGACTATTTTTAATGGTTTTTGTTTTTCTAAACCCTTCTCATTGAACCTCCTGGAAAGCTCTCACATTGGCTGGGCATATGTGGGTTTCACTTCTACCAGCACATCTACGGGAAAGGAAGGTGGAAGACTCATGACACCATGACAGGGAGCTGGCCCATTGGTATCGAGCACAATGAAAGATAAAATGTCAAACCCAAGGGAAGAACAGGAGCAGGGTGGCACCCAGGCCCTGATGTACCACTCTTCCAGTTGGGAGCAGATCCCACCCTGGAGTGAAGTGTTTGGGAAAGTCTACTCATGGTGTGGGGATCTCCCTCCTCACCAAGGCAAGCCCAGGAAGGTGAGCTCCCTCCACCGATGCTGCGCTGTCAGTTCTTCCAAGCAGTGGGCTGTGGTGCTCTCTGCGTGGTGGCAACTGATTCACTAAACAAACAGAACTTTACAAAAAGAATCTATTTTACTTTATATGTGTCCAGTAAGATTGACATTTATTTAAAAGAATGTCTCATGTAGAACCTTCTCTTCATAGCCCTGAGTATTTCTTTTATGTTATAACAGATCTAAAACACTGTTGCCTTTTGTATTCTAAGAAATGTGACATCTAGTCTGTGTGCATTAAAGAGACTTGTGGCTATAAAAGCAGGACAGGACAAACAAGAAAAAAAAGAAAAGAAAAATTTCTGTTCAGCTACAGAAAATACCAGCAAAATTGAAAGGGAACCAACTGTATGGGAAAACATAATTGCCAATGATACCTCAGATAAGAGTTTGATCTCCAAAATATATAAAGAACTAATGAGATTCAACACCAGGGAGACACACAGCCCAATTAAAAAATGGGCAAAGGACCTGAACAGACAACTCACTGAGGAAGATATACAAAGGGCCCAGAGGCATATGAAAGAATGGTCAACATCACTAGTCATCAGAGAGATGCAAATTAAAACCACAGTAAGATACCACCTCACACCTGTCAGAATGACTATCATCAACAAATCAACAAACAACAAGTGTTGGTGAGGATGGGGCAAAGGGAACCCTCCTGCACTGTTGGTGGGAATGTAGGCTGGTGCAGCCACTGTGGAAAACAGTATGGGGTTTCCTTAAAAAACTAAAAATAGAACTGCCTTTTGAGCCAGCAATTCCACTACTTGGACTATACCCAAAGAATCCTGAAACACCAATTCAGAAGAACCTATGTCCACCTATGTTCATAGCAGCACTATTTACAATACACTATTTACAGTGCTGGAAACAGCCTAAGTGCCCATCAGTGGATGATTGGATCAAAAAACTTGGGTACATTTACACAATGGAATCCTACACAGCAGAAAGAAAGAAGGAACTCGTACCCTTTGCAACAACATGGATGGAACTGGAGAGTATTATGCTTAGTGAAATAAGCCAGTCAGTGAAGGACAAATACCATATGATCTCACCCATTACAGGACAATAATGAACAAAACTAACAACAAGCAAAACAGAACCAGATATATGAATACAGTGAATAGGCCTTTAGTGGTCAGGGGGAAGGGGGTTGGGTAGAGAGGGGAGGCAGAGGCAAGGAAAAGGAGCAGCTTAGACAAGAACCTAGTATAAAGGAACCATGGACATGGACAACAGGTGGGATTGACTTTAGGGGGAATGGGTGGGTGGGGAGGGATACAGAGGGGAGCAAAAAGGGGATGGATGTAATACAACAACAATAAAATTAAAAAAAAATTTTTCTCCCAGTTTATGGTTGTCTTTTCATTCTTTTGACAGTAAATTTAGAAGAGTAGAAATTTTTTATTTCAATGAAGTCTAGCTTACAAATTATTTCTTTCATAGCCTTTTGTGTTGTATCTAAAAATAATCACTCTACCCAAAGATTTTCTCCTGCTATCTTCTAGAAGTTTTATAGTTTTTCACTTAGCATCTACTCCCACTGGAGTTCCCAATTTTTACAAATGTCTAGTCTGAGTCTTCAGCCATTTCTCAATTGTAGTCCAGGTTCTCCTACCCTAATACTGGGTCCCGTGGAGGTTTCTGCTCATGGGTTTCTTCATTTATTGGCTGTGATTCTCTCTATCCTATTGTCTGTCTCCAGTATGTGGTAAGGGCAGTAGTTTGTCCTGTGACCTGACTTCTTTGAGAGGTCTAAAAAGAGTATTGAGTTTTCCTTTTGTGCAGTTATTTATTTAACCGGTCTTTAGGATTAAGTGATTACTTCCAAGCTCTTTGCACACTGAATCAGAAATTGAAAAACTGAATGTGGTGTTTTTATACTGCGATATTTAAAAATTATTTTACTTAAAGATGTTAAAGTTACCTGCCATAATGATGACCAGTAAGAACACCTCAAACTAAGATCAAAGAACTTGGTTTTCCTGAGTCAGGCCCAAATACCTCACCACTGAACAATAAAGTTTCTTTATTTTTTTTTTTTATATGTAGTGTAATAGTTTAAGTCAGAGCAGAAATCACTGGCAAGCAAGGGACCCCAATATGGGTGGGAGACCCCCAAATCAAGCACAGAGATGGCTCCCCCTCTTGCTGGAAAAGGCAGTGGGTGGGATGGATAC
The DNA here is from genome assembly GCA_004026585.1 of Noctilio leporinus. Classification (NCBI taxonomy): domain Eukaryota; kingdom Metazoa; phylum Chordata; class Mammalia; order Chiroptera; family Noctilionidae; genus Noctilio; species Noctilio leporinus. The sequence continues at coordinate 46,572 of PVIW01008640.1, read as the reverse complement.
TGAGATGGCAGATTAAAGAAGCCTGCCTTCCACAAAGGGCTGCCTGAAAAGGGGTCCTTGCCGGAGGCAAGAGACTAGTATAAAGGAAATGCAATTGTCAGGAGGAGGGGCCAAAAACTTGAGAGTGAAACCAGAGCTGGGGCTTAACAGGCCACAGCCTTGGGGATGCAGGCTACACTGCCCTGGATAACTGAAGACTTCTGCCCCTGCCCAGAAAAAGGGGAAAAGACAAGCATAGCCATTGGTTAAAAAGCTGGACTCTCCCACTGTCTTTCAGAGTGCATGGAATTCTGGGAGAGAGGACCTTTTAAACAGGAGGTGGGGAGAATCACACTCAGACTTTTGACATTGGGCTCTCTCTTGCTTTTGGCACTGGGTGTAGGCTCTAGGCCCATTCATGGCTCTTGGCTTGTGGAGCTTTGGCTTGGGACTTTTGATCGCAGGTGCACTTGGATGTTCTGGGCCTCTTGGTCGTGCTCCCCACATGGAGGAGAGTGCTCGTGGGCCTGGTAATATTGGGCCTACCAGGGGCTTAGGCCCAGGATAGTTGAAAGACTGATTCTGGAGGCAGGGTCCCATGCTAGGAGGCATGCCTCATAAGGCTGCAGCCCCTAGGGCACTATGATCCAGTGCAGCATGGCACATGGGTCCTAGATTGCTACATGGAGAGGAGACTGGGAAGAGCACATCCCAGATCCTGGAAAAGAGAGCTGGTATAGGAAGATGATGACTTTGAAACCTATGAGTGCACATTTCAGAGAGGATGGAAATCTGTTTGCCTGGCTGGCTTAAGTTCCAAAAAGGACAGATAAGGAAACGGGGAACTTCTGGGCATGGGTTTGGCTTGCAATCTTTTATGGAGCAAAAAAAGTTCTAGGTCTCATGGAAGAGGTGGGCTCAGAGCAAGAATGCTCTTAGCTTCCCCCAAATTGGAACCCTGTTAATAAAAATTGGTTTTCTTCAATATAAAATGTTGGATCATGTATTAGGATAACAAGTGGCCAAATCACATGCTTCATAGTTACAGTGGGACATCTTTGAACATTTTGGTTCAGGCTATGTATAGAGATCCCTCAGCTAAAGATTCCAATATGTGACAATGCTGCTAGACCTAGGAAGTTTTGCACAGGTCATCTACAAGACCATCTATAACTCCATCTCTAAGCCTTTTTGACTAGTTCCTGTTTCTAGCTATAGGTGAACACCAAACTCTCAGATATTTCAGGGTGAATAAAATACCACGAAATCACCAACAGTAACTAATATTTATTGAATACTTATAATATTCCACATGCCTAGTCCTTTGTGTGGAACATCATTTTTGTCTAAACTATAGTTTTAGTATGAGCAACTCTTAATTTGCAGGATATGTTCTATGTTAATTCTGTGCCTGAAATTGTGCTGAATGACTCTTTGTATAAACCTTCCAGGGTTTGTGTTAGAGATAGCTAGTAATTTATTAAATAAACTGGTATACTTTTGAGATTGGAAAGACTCATTAATAATTAAACCTAATAACAAACATAGAGTTTCTCAAGAGCACACTGAAATATATAAGGCCCCTTTAATTATCATCCTTTTTTTTTTGGTGAAGATTTTCTTTATTATTTTTAGAGAGGGGGGAAGGGAGAGAGGCAGAGAGGGAGAGAGACATCAACGTGTGGTTGCCCCTCACCTGTCTCCAGCCATGGACCCAACTAGGGACCCAGCTTGCAACCTGGCCATGTGCCCTGGCTGAGAATCGAACCAGTGGCCTCCTGGGTTCACAGGCTGGTGCCTTATCTACTGTGCCACCAGCCAGGGCTCATCCTTCTTTTATAGAGGAGAAACCTGAGATGATGAGAAAAGCCAAGTGATTTTCCTATCCTAGTATGAAGACTAGATTTGACTCTAGGAATGTTGGCCTCCAAAGTCTAGCATTTAATCATGACACCCTGGAATAGACTAGTGATGACAATTATGATGAATTTCCCTAGTGTCTATCCTAAAACATCCTTCTAGTTTGTGTCACCGATCTTTCCTTTAAAGGTGAATTTCCCTGTATTTGGCCATGTACTAACATAGTGACTTTAGAGAAGCTAATGCAACCTTAAAGATCTATGAAAACGAACATTATACCTCTCTAGAAATGTTCACAATAGCAGATTTTTAAAATTACCTTTCCAAATTCCAAAAGTGTCAAACTGATTACAGTGTATGCTTTTTTTAAAAAAAACATCACATGCACCGAAGTTATTTTCGGATAATGAGCAATTTTAATCTTCTTTAATAAAAGCTATTCACAGGGCACTTTAAGAGGGAATCTGCATATAAGTAGTTTTTACGAAACCATTTTCCCCTTCAGTGGCATTAATTCAAGAGTATGCAAATTATTTTAAAACTGGAAGCTAAATTTAGAAATCAGAAGGGCAAGGTTATGGACTTGAGCAAATTTTCTGTTGTTTAAGAATATATCTGATAAAAAGAAAGTAAAATTGAAATTTGAATTTTATATATCTATGTGTTAATAACACGCAGAAATATGCTGAGTTTTAGATTTGAATATAAGTTTAAACTCAGGTTTACAAATTAAATTAAATTTCTAAAATATTTATTTAATCATTTCAGTCAACATAATGAAATATAAAAAGATGTTTCAAAATAAAACTGCTTAAGGAATCCTTTGTTTAAAGAACACTTCTTTAACCTTTTAAGCAAAAAGGGATAGCACATTTTCATAGCAACACAATAATCATAAAAGCGAGTTGAAAATAGGCATCTTAAATTATAAGAGATTCTTTTTACTGGTCAACTAATAAGAACTTAAGGAATAATATAGGCAAGATTATGCAAGAGACTGAGACATTCATAATTTGGTCTTTGAGATGAGAGCAGTGGGCTCACTACAAAGTTACTATAGCTAAAATAAGTCTTCTAGAAATATTTCCTAGAATATTCTGAAGATTTGCACTTTCTGAAACCTTGCCAATGCAGTGCATAGTCTCTCACCAAAAGAGAAGTTGTGTGGAGGTTCAGTGCTCTCTGGTCCAATGGAGCACATAGCACCGTTTTCTCTTAGGACTTTGATTTTCCTCTGTTCTGCCAAAGGCTTCTGCTTCTTCCAAGCAGTAAAGAGATAAATGTCTAAATGATCAATAAAGAAAAATGAAGAAACTTATCTGTGACTTCCATCCATGGTCTTTCTGCTCTTAGGGAACTTATTTTGCCTACCTTGTCTGAACTTTCAAGATCTTAGGGTTTTCCTTTCTACTTTTAATCTCTCTTTTTCTGTTTCTATATCTATCTTAGTTTTATTATATTAAAAAATTGTGTTTTAAGCCCTGGCTGGTGGTACAGTGGATAAAGCACCAGCCTGCAAACCCAAAGGTCACTAGTTCGATTCCCAGCCAGGGCACATAACCAGGTTGCAAGCCAGGTCTCCAGCCAGGTCCTTAGCTGGAGGCAGGTGAAAGGCAACCATACATACTGATGTCTCTCTCCCTCTCTGCCCCTCTCCCTTCCCCTCTCTCTAAAAATAGTAAATAAAATTGTAAAAAACAATCAAACAAAAAAAAAACAACCTTAAGAAAAATTGTGTTTTAAAAGTCATACTTACATTGAGTGTCCAAGTTGCCCTCTCAATCATCTTCATTCACTAAAGTAGTACTTATGTATGTCTGCTGTGGCACAGGTGCTCCTACTGTGGAAAACTATGAACAAAAGCACCCCTGCCCTCAGGAAGCTTATAGTCTTCCACTTCTTTTGTGAAAGCACTTCTCCCCTTGCTTCCTTCTTTCTTATATGCACCAGCAACTCCACTATATATAAAAATCCTTCCTGTTCCTGACCCCTTTCTCTGGTCAACATAATACCTTGAATTTTTTATTCTTCCTTAAAGGCCTGGAATATCTGATCATCTATACTACTGCATTAGCTCTCTCTATGACCAAAGGCTTTCTTCCTCACCTGGAGTTAGTGGATCTGCTGATCCCTAGATATCATTGGATCTTCAAAATGTCTCCAAAAAAGGAAAGTGAGTTTCTAACTTCTTCCATATAACTAATTAGTAATAGACACATCACTGGTGCCAGAAAGCTCTCACAATCAGCACATAAGCTTTCCCAACTATATTCAATATCTTTTATATTGATCATCGTATAACACTAGTGGACAAGTTCCAGAAAGACAAGCATGATAAAACGGTGAAGTTAAAATTGAATTTATATGTGACTTAGTCTACACTGCAGGTGAGAAAACTTGGGCCTGTGTTAGCAGAGTGATTAGCTCAGAGACAACTACTGGTTTCCAGGTCTCCAAGTCTCCTGATTCTAGCACTTTTTCCTCTTTCCTTGCATTCAGTCTTCTACCTTGGTTCTTCCCTGGTTTCCTGTTAGCCACTGAAAACATGGTTAATTTCCCCTCAGTTCACAGTTTCTTGACCAAGTCCACTCACAGAGACAGTGTTTCCTGAGAAATACACTATTCTGTGTCCCAGCTCACATACCTTCCCTCAGAGAACTCACATACTCCCTGTTTTTACTTTCCGTACACACTCATACTAGACCACTAATTACCACTGAGTCCTACCTTTTAGGCTGCTGGTAGGATAAATAGGATACTGTTGAGTGTTAAAGATGTAGAGAAGGGGAAAGAGGACTACCACTACCTCAATTATAACTATGACTCATGGTGACTCCAGACAGATGCTTCTGTTCTCTTCTTTGAGTTCACTTTTTCACTTAGTCCCTGAACCCTGCCCCTCTGGCAAGATCCTTAGGTGATTCATATGTACATTAAAGTTTGAGAAGCACAACTTTGTATGTTCTAAGGGGAATTAAACCCAAGGTTGGGGCCACAAAAGTACATGTTGAAAATGACTTGGAATATTCAAGGTCTTGCTTTGCTTTGATTCAGGTGTCTTAAACCCATGGATGACTCAGGCTACTATGGAGCCCTTATCACATTCTGCTGGGATAGGTTTGGTATTTATATTTTTGTCTTGTCAATAGCATTTGAACAGTGTTGCTAAATAAGAATACTAAGTATCCCTTTTTATGCAGAGAAATAAACTACATTTTTTCCCCCTTCAGTTGTAAAGACTACTTGGGAAGGAAGTACCGTGAAATTTGGGACGTAAGTCTCTTTATAGGATGAATATTTGCTTCTCCAACTAAAATAGATTTGCCTGCAGACTCCCCTTCCTTTTGGTAGCAACAAAGTTAAATCTTAGGCTTAATCGCTAGCAAAATTGAGTTTTGTTAATATTCTATTACATTTTATTTTATTTTTTAAAAGATTTTATTTATTATTTTTAGAAAGTGGGGAAAGGACAGAGGCAGAGAGGGACAGAGACATCAAATGTATGGTTGCCTTTTTCACCTGCCTCCAACTATGGACCTGGCAGGAGATTTGGCTTGCAACCTCGTTATGTGCCCTGGGTGGGGAATCAAACCTGCGACCTTCTATTACATATTTTAGCATCTTGTTTGACAGGTGTGGCAAGCATTTAATTTATGTCAAATCTAATATTTTTTCCTAGGATGGAAGTTTTCTTTGTCTTGTCTTAGTCCTAAGGTAGTTTGTTCCTTCTCTTTTTCCAGAGAAAGATGAATTGTGAAAGCAAAGTTGAATAATGTGTTAAAAGTTGTTGTGAGAGAACCAAGATGGTAGAGGAGTAAGCGGAGCTACACTAATCTCCCAATACCAAACTGGAATTACAACTTAATTGAGGAGAAATCATCCAGAATAACCAGCAGAACACCACCTGGAGAGACGCCTTATTACCACAGACAAAACTGAAGGGTCGATTCATCACAGCATGACCAATAGGACGTGAAGAGATCTGAGAGGCCTGGTGAGGCTCCCGTGGATGGCAGCTGAAGTAATGGAGAAACATTTCAGCAGCAGCCGGGGGTCCCACCTGAGAAGGGTGGGATCTAAACCCCCAACTGGGCTCCCCAGCCTACAGCAACAAAGCTGAGAGTAAAACAGCACCCAGTTGTGAAAAGCAAAAAGCCACCAGGTTTAGCCGCTTGACAGAGAGACTGAATTCTTAAAGGGACCATGCATGAAAATACAGTGGCACTCACCTATCCTGGGCTCCAGCAAAGAAAGGACAGAGTGGACTAAAGAAGCTTGGGGAAAGTTTGGGACAATGACTTTAGGAGGAGAGCTGAGGGAGCAGCCCATGAGTCCAGTGCTGACCCATCCCCCATACAGCCAGCAGACCACTCTTCTCTAAAGGGTGGAAGCTTGAGGGGATGCCACAGCCCCACCCATAGGAATTAATCCTCCCCACAAAGCAGTGCCTAAACCTGACCTCAGATCACAGACTGATTGGATTAACAACTAAAGGAGAGTGTATCTCTGTTAGTCTCCAACTGGCTGGCTGACTAGGCCCAAACTGGGACACGAGCTGATGTCACCAAGCACAGATCCAGAAAACAGTAAAAAACACACACCTCTACACCTCAGAAGGTCACACCACTAAGACAGTAAGTCAAAGAAGACCAAGAAGCAGAAACAAATAAGAGTCACCTAAAATGGGGAGACAAAGAAATAAACCCTCAGCAAATGGAAAGGGGGAATCCCCAGGAAGAGTGCAAAATGAAATAGAGGCAAGCACACTATCAGACATGGAATTCAAAATAATGATGATAGAGAAGTTCAATGAGCTCAACAGTTTCATAGAAAACTACAAACAACTCCAGGGGAACTATGAAGAACTCCAGGGAAGCTACAAGGAACTTACTGAAAACTACACCAGCATTAAAAAGGACATAGACACCATCAATAAGAGCCAGGAGGAAATGAAGAATACCATTTCTGAATTGAAGAACACAGTAGAAGGAATCAAAAGCAGGCTAGAGAAAGCAGAGGATTGGATCATTGAGCTGGAGGTCAATGTAGAAAAAAATTCCTAGGCAGTTCAACAAAATGAAAAAAGGCTGAAAAAGAATGAAGAGGTTTTAAGAGAGCTACAGGACAACATGAAACATAATAACATCTATATCATAGGGATACCAGAAGAAGAAAAGGAGGAACAAGATACAGAAAACCTGTTTGAAAAACTAATGACAGAAAACTTCCCTAATTTTACGAGAGAAAATATAATGCAAACTCAGGAAGCACAGAGGGTCCCAAGGAAGATGAACCCAAACAGGCTTACTCGAAGACACATCATCATTAAAACAGCAAATTTCAAAGACAAGGAGAGAATCCTAAAAGCAGCAAGAGGGAAACAGCTAATAACATACAAGGGGACTCCAATAAGCTTATCAGCTGATTTCTCAACAGAAACACAACAAGCCAGAAGGGAATGGCAAAAAAAATATTTCAAGCAATGAAAAACAAAGGCTTACCCAGCAAGGCTCTCATTCAAAATGGAAGATGAAATAAGGAGTTTCCTAGACAAAAGAAGTCTAAAAGAATACATTTCCAAACCAGCATTGCAAGAGATGCTAAAGGGTCTGCTTGAAGAAGATGAAGAAACAGAGAGACAGACAGAAACACAGGAACAAAGTTAAATGGATTAAATGCACCAATGAAAAGACATAGGGCAGCTGAATGGCTAAGAACGAACTTTAACTTATGAATGCTTTAAAGTGATCTTGTTACTATACCCAAAAAACCCCAAAACACCAATTCAGAAGAACCTATGTACCCTATGTTCATAGCAGCACTAGTTACAATAGCCAAGTGCTGGATACAGGCTAAATGTCCATCAGTGGATGACTGGATCAAAACACTTTGGTACATTTACACAATAGAATACTGCACAGCAGAAAGAAAGAAGGAACTCCTACCCTTTGCAACAGCATAGATGGAACTAGAAAGTATTATGCTCAGTGAAATAAGCCAGTCAGTGAAAGACAAATAGCATATGATCTCATCCATTACAGGACAATAATGTAGAAAACAAACAAACAAGCAAAACAGAACCAGATACATGAATACAATGAATAGACCTTCAGTGGGCAGTGGGGAGAAGGGAGGAGGAGGCAAAGAAGAGGAGCAGTTTAGTCAAGGAACTAGTATGGAAGAACCATGGACATGGACAACAAGTGGGATTGACTTTTGTGGGGAGTGGGTGGGTGGGGAAGGAGACAGAAGGGAGTAAAAATGGGATGGATGTGATACAACAACAATAAAATTAAATTTAAAATAGTTGTTGTGAGAAGCAAAGGTATTATACTTATTTAAAAACATATATATATTCCAGAGATAACTTTAAAATGACTGAATATCAACTAAACATTAAATGTTAAAGAAAAATCCCAACTGTTATGTTTTAACTAAAAGCAAATTTTCTGAGAAATTTGAGAGGAGAAAAATGAAATGAAAGCTTTTGCAGCAGAATATTTTTGTTCAGATCTAGTTCCAAGTTGTCACCTCATTTAACTATATTTTTGTTTCCATAACCCTGAAGCCTCAGGAACACATGAAATTTTTTTCCTGGATTCTTCCAATGTGGTTGTCAATGGCAGCATTGTTAAAATAGGAGATGAAGCATTTCAGGAAACCAAGGAAGGCAACTGGTATGAATTGAACATCTACTAATTTTCAGCAAATTGTAGCCACACACAGGCATTGCCACATCAGAACTCTCAACACTGTGTATCATTATCTCCATTTTCATAAATCAAATGATTGATGATTGGGGAAGTTACCATAAACTTACACATTGTAAGAAGGAGGGGGAGAATCTATAATTAAAAAATAATAAAAATACATCTGTATGATTCCAGAGTTCATGTTTCTCTGCCATACTGCTGACAAAGTGATACAATTTTTAACATCAAATATCTCTGGCATTTCTGTTGGTAACTTGGAAATGGAAAAAAATGTATATTTTATTGTATTTATATAATATATCACAGCAGGTGATTCATCCTGGGGCTTATCTCTTGAAAAATCCTCAGGGTCCATAAGTCAGCATTGGAAAACTGCTAGAGACTCCAGAAAGCCTTCTGCTCCATCTTAGCTTAACCAAAGTAGTATTATTGATGGTTTAATATTTTTATTGTTTTAATTTTACCTTTCTAAGGGATTTGTTTATCCCAAGGAAACTTCCTCTGAATTTTAGCTTCTATCTACTCTCTGAATTAGACAAGTATTCAATGACTATGTTAAGTTCCCGAAACTCTCCCCTTGAGGAGGGCTTTCTTAGACATGTAGTTTAGGGTCCGGGCAACCAGAGGATTTAGAATTCCAAAGGAGCTGCCACACAGGTTTTGACAAGTCATGTTCCATTTTTCAGTGCTTATGAATTTGGTCCTCATAAAATAGCACCTTAACCAGGTTTGGTGGTATTAAACTACACTTGATGTAAAGTATTACAGATTTGGGGTTCCATTAGGAAATGTTCCCATTGTAAATATAATACTCTCAAAGGATCATTCTCAGTTAGGAAATATTTGTTTCCAAGCCTTTAGAACCCACTTGAAGCTAATGGGATAAACATATAGTTGTCACCTAGGGATTGGTTCTGATGATTTAAAAGTCATAAAAATCAAAACACCATTTCCAAAGTGTGGTTACCTAAAAAGTCCTCAAAACAAGATTAACAATTTATTTGTTTTGCTTTGTTATTTAAAAAAAATTTTACTTCTTTGTTTTTAGAGAAAGGGGAAGGGAGGGAGAAAGAGGAAGAGAAACATCAATGTGTGGTTGCCTCTTGCCCCAAATGAGGGCCTGGGCCACGTCCCAGGCATGTACCCTCACTGGGAACAGAACTGGCAACTGACCCTTTGGTTTGCAGTCTGTTGCTCAATCCACTGAGCAACACCACCCAGGGCTCTTTTACTTTAATTAAACCAACTTAGGTTGTGCTCAGATAAAATTTACTTGATGTTAGCTCAGTTTTTTTTTTTTTTTTTTTTTTTTTTTTTTATAAAAGCCTTTCAAACACTGTAAGGTACATTCTCTCCACATCTGAGCTGTCTAAAGTAGGTGACCTATTCCACACAAGGAGATCAGTCCATACCCACATTACAAATGGACAAATCCAAACTGAGGTTAAATTCAATAATGAGTTCAGGAATGTGCCTCAAAAATTCAGAGACAGGTGAAGAATCAGTCTCAATTTCATAAAGACTTTTACCAGTCCCTCTCAGGTTTTATTTATATTCCCTTTAATATTTTAATGTAATGGTTAACCTTGCCAAATCACTTACCTTCTCTAAACCCTGGTTTCATCATTGTGTATGTGTTATCCTCATACAAAAGGACAACAATTGTATTGTGGGTGCTCTGAAGTTTATCATCATGATTAAACAAGCCCATTTACTTAAAAGTGCTTAACTCAGAGCCTGGAACAAAGTAAGTTGCTGAGAAATGTCAGCTCCTACCTTTCTCTTTCATACTGATGGTCATTACAAGTTGAAAAAAAATCACTTTTTTGGTGTTGTTTTATTTCCGTGAAGTTAACATTTTTAACTTGTCCCCAGGACTGTGTGTGATTCAGTTCACTAATGAGTCTCAGTGTCAGAAAAACCAAGAGTGGTCTTCAGAATACATATCTCTGCCTTAATTTTCTTGATTCAGTCCTTCTAAAACTCTGCATTAGGGACTGAGAATCTGAATTGTATAGTTCCTCGGTGATTCTACTGATGACCAGCAGGGAGAACAACTTCCCTACAAGGTAGGAAGAGCTTGCTTATCACTGTTCTCTCAGAGCAGCCAAAAATTCAGGTAGGAACAGGGCATATAAGCTTAAGCATTGCCTTTACCTCCCTCTACTTAAAATTGATGGTTATTTTACTTAAGTGTTCTCTAGTGGGGGTCACCTCTCACATGCAGCAGCCAGGCTATAAGGAGCCCACAAACCTGAAGATGGACTGGGTCTGATGGCCTCACATAGCTTTTTTGAGCTTTGAATGAATGTCTAATTATCTGCAAATGACAGAGAAGGGCTATTCAGAAATATTCCCTTGTAATTCCTGATGGTCTTCTCTGGCAAGAACAAAACTTACTTTGCATCTAGAGAATGGGGTCAAATCAGATTTCTCACTCATGAACTAGTTCAAGGATTAGATGAGACAAGCCCTCAGTGCTCAGGCTTTGTGACCTCTTACCAGCTGCAAATACTTCTTTAACAGCAAATATTCCCTAGAAGGTTGTGGCATACATTTTAGTTAATTGGTTGACATAAACATGACACATTGTTTTTAATGTAAGTACATATTTATTTTACTTTATTTAATGTCCTGCATTCCTGGGAAGCCCCACAACAAAGTGTACCACTTTCTGGATTTTTTCTATTTTCTTCCAAGGGATTGCTGCTCTCTCCTCATTTCTGGCTTATATTTTCAATCTTTATTAGAGCCTGGGACACTCTCCCATCGCATGGCTTCACCCATCCCTCCCTTGTTCCCTCTCTCTGTGGTCAAATGACAGTTTGTCTGGTCTCCAAGTACTGAAATAATTGTTTCTGGTCTCCTAACTTGGAACATAGGAATTGGTATAAGACTATCACCCCACAGGGGCTCTTTCTACAAAGTCAGCTGAGCCTTGAGGGTTAAGGGAATGATGCTTTTTCCAGGTGTTAAACTTTGACTTTTTCTCATAAGCATTGATATTCTTTTTTTGTCTTCTGCCACTACCTTAAAAATACTGTGACCATTTTCTCTCTGGCCTTGGAGTTGTCTTAGCTATTAACTCAAAAATTACAAGTTTCTTAATCACCTGTTGTGGCAAGAACATAACTTATTTTGCATCTGTCTCCTTTCCTCCTTGGGGACACCATATGTCCATTTCTGGCCTCTACCCTCTTTTATAAACACAAAGGTAGAAATATGTGGCTTTATTCAGTGAATATCTTTTATGTCAGTAAATTATATATGACTTCTTTTACAATTTTAGTCCTTTCTCTTTTAAGTCATATATCTTCCATACTTGAAATGTCTCATTTATTCTAACCATTTATGCAATAGTGCTTTAAATTAACACCTTATACTCTTAAACATATATGTATATTTTATCACCTATCTTAGCTCCTTTAATATGTTGAACCTACAAACATAAAACATTCTGCTACTAATAGTCTATTCGAATATTGTTACAGGCAAGTGTTTTGCATCACATTCACTCTTCACCCAAACGAAGCCATGACATTGCATATGTTTGCAAAGAAAATAAAACTTATAGACGCAGACAACAGAATGGTGATTACAAAAGGGAAAAGGAGGGTTGGGAAGTTAGAAGAAAATAAAAGGGAGGTAAATGGTGACAGAAGGAGACTTGAATTGAGGTGGTGAACACACAATACAACATACAGATGATGTACTATAGAATTGTACACCTGAAACCAATATAATTTTACTACCAGTGTCACTCCAGTAAATTCAATAAAATAAAAAGTAAAATAAGCCCTGGCTGGTAGCTCAGTGGGTAGGTGCCAGCCTGCGAACCCAAAGGTTGTTGGTTCAAATCCCAGCCAGAGCATATAACCAGGTTGCAAGCCAGGTCCATAGCTGGAAGCAGGTGAAAGGCAACCATACACTGATGCTTTTCCCCCTCTCTACCTCTCTCCTTTCCCCTCTCTCTAGAAATAATAAATAGTCTCTGGCTGGTGGCACAGTGGATAAGGCACCAGCCTGCGAACCCAAAGGTCACTGGTCCGATTCCCAGAAGGGCAATATAACCAGGTTGCAAGCCAGCACTCCAGCCAGGTCCGTAGCTGGAGGCAGGTGAAAGGCAACCATACATTGATGCCTCTCTCCCTCTCTGCCTCTCTCCCTTCCCCTTTTTCTGAAAAACAATAAATAAAATCTTAATTTTTTTAAATAAATAAAATCTTTTAAAAATTAAATAAAAATTTAAAAATTATGTATATTTATAGAGAAAGACAAAGACCACATGCTATCACTTATATATGCAATCTAAAAAAAAAGTTGAACTCACAAAAACAGAAGTAGAAAAGTGGTTTTCAGGGGCTGAGGTATGAAGGAAATGAGGAGAGGTTGGTAAAGGGTACAGGCTGTCAGTTATAAGATAAATAAGGTCTCAGAAGCTAAGGGGGGGGGGAAGTTAGCTATAATTATAAACACTGTGATCTAATTTAATTTTGCCAGGAGAGTATATTAAATGTTCTTACAAATAGGGGAGCTAAATATATGAGATGATAGATGTAAGAATCCTTTCACTATATATATATATATATATATATATATATATATATATATATATATAATCTCCACCATAATATATACTTTAAATATCTTACAATTTTGGTTTTCAATTATACCTCAGTGACTCACATATTATTCTCTGGAGACACCTAACTCTTGGAGGTGGGAGTAGGGGAAGGCAGCATGTGCTGTAGAAGGGAGGCAAGGACAAGAAGTCAAAGAAACCAAGGTGTGTCCTGGCCCCTTCTCCAAGGTACTCATCCATGCCAACATGAGCACACATGGGATCCACTTCTGAACAGGGTGAGCACAAAGGCAGAAAGAAAGTTTTGGAGTAGAAACCTTAATGATTGCCCAAGATTTTGCTGGGTAAGTTTAGGTGGGAGGAGGAATTGAGGAGAACTTTTTTTTTTTTTTTTTATGGGAGTGGCTTCTAGGGATGCCCTTTTATTAGAAAGTCATTTCTACAATTTTGTAGGCACAAGGACTATGCTTTCACAGTTTAAAATCTCCTTTGGAAGTTTCTTGCCTTTAGGAAATAGTAAGTAACATCTATGACACTGATTTATTTTTAAAGATTGTATTTACAAATTTTAGAAAGATGGATAGGGAAAGAAGCAGAGAGGGAGAGAAACATCAATGTATGGTTGCCTTTCACCTGCCTCCAGCCACGGATCTGGCTGGAGACCTGGCTTGCAACCTGGTTATGTGCCCTGGCTGGGGAATCGAACCAGTGACCTTTGGGTTCATAGGACACTTATTTTTTTTAAATCACTGTAATCACAACAGTAATTGGGTTTCATTTTGAAATTTCTAGTATTAATTAAAATAGGTAAAATGTTTTCAGTGAAAATAGAATATTAAAGTTTGAAGGGACTTTATTGTATAGGAAAAAAGAAACCTAAGTTCCAGAAATAAAAAAAAGGGGAGAAAATTAAAACATCTGTGTACCAAGCTCTGAGCTAAGAATTTCACACAATTAATTTAATTCTTCCCTGTGGTATACTTGTAGCATCACTTTATAGGTGAGAAAACTGGGGCTCAGGGAAGCATAATGATGTCATCTAGACAAACTCCTGGATAGTTGGCAAAACCAAAGCCAGAACAGATGTGTCTTGTTTCATTTCATACAATTTTCCCATCATACCACACGTGGGTAGCTTCAGCTTTATGCTAAGTTGATCTCAAGTTAATGTTTTCAGATTCTACAATGAATGCATTAGTTGGTTAGTTTTAAGTATAGATGGATAGTGTCTTAATTTTGAATCCAATGAGAAATGCCTAATTTATTGTGGGGTCAGAGGGATGGAGGAATTGCCAGGATATCTCAGAGCTCAATAAAAACACCAGTAATTTCCACTTTGTGGAAACCACAAGTATATGAAAACATGAAGCTATACCAAAAGAATATTGTAAATACTGTGGTACATTGTATTTGCTTACATTTAGCAAATTATCATTTTCAAAAAAATATTTCGCTATTCACAAGTTACGTTAGAGCTTAAGAAAATATTGACCTTTTAGGTACTGAAGGAGGTATAAATAGTCTGTTAATTCCTATGAGTTTTAAAAACCATCTTTCAATTCAGTCACTGTATTTCAGTGACTAAAAAAATAAGCTCACTTGAAGTTAAAATCAAAAGTCTCAATTTGAGGCTTAGACTAAAATGATCCTCCCTGCCACTCAATGATAAGCCTCTTAGCAGCAGTTTTCAAGGCCCTGCCCTGCTGAGGAAACCCCCAATCCCAATTGGCTGCTTTATTTTAAAGGGTGTGTCCTCTAGGGCCCTGTAGTTTGATGTTCAGCTCCAGTAGCTATTGTCAAGCTGAGTTCACTTCAGCTGTTATCTGCTCTGCTCTCAGCCTCTTTCCCAAGTCAGACTATCACACCTCTTTGTGATTTCCAGTGACCCAAATGTCCTTGCTTTGCTATCATGGGATTGATTACACTCTTTCTGATATATGTTACTTCAAAAGAGTACTTAAAGAGAAAAGAAAGAAAGAAAGAAAGAAAGAGAGAGAAAGAAAGAAAGAAAGAAAGAAAGAAAGAAAGAAAGAAAGAAAGAAAGAAAGAAAGAAAGAAAGAAAGAAAGAAAGAGTTTTTAGCAAGGCTGAGAGATGTCTTCAGGGCTGGTTTCGAGCCCAGCAGTGGGCAGCCTCTGGTTCACAGGTTCTTACTGAAGGCCCAGCTCTGGCCGGCAGAACACCCCACCTCCCACTTCATGGCTGTACACAGGCATCCACGTCCCTGGCTCTCAACAATAAAGCTACCTCTGGGGAGGCAGGTGCTTCTGGTGACCTGTGGAGGCAATCAACCTGTAATATCAGTTCCTTCCAGGGAAAACCCCCACCCCTCAACAGGTTACCCTGCAGGAATTCCAGAATTACTTCCCTACACATCCTTTGAGAATGCCATAGTGCCCAACACACTCCTCTCACCTTTGTACCTGAGTCAGTGGAGTGAAGCCTGGAACCCCTTTCAGCAGTGGCAGGCCAGAAAGCCCAGGCAAGTGGTCTACAGAGTGTTAATCATGTGCCAATGAAGAGCTTTGAAGATGAAAGCATTCCATTTTGCCTCCAATAGTTCCCAGATCCAGTTTTTTAAGAAATAAGCCTGATGGGAAAGCCACTCTCCCTGGCCACCAGCATGAGCCTCAGTGATGTTCTCTATGAAACTTCCAAGTGAGCAAAAACATACAGTTGCTTTTAACATTCATTTTTATGGTAACCTGATTCACTCAGTATCTCTATTTGAACACTAGCAAATTTAAGTGGACTTGCCTTTTACAGGCTCATATGAATAGGTACAATTCTGTTTTCCCCATTCCCAGGGTACACTTGTTTGAAGAACCTCTGTTTCTAAAGCCAAGTCCCTCATCTTTCTCACATTCTTTTCCAACAGAGACAGGCTGGCTGCAGATTCCCTGTTATTGTGTACCTCAGTACAGGAGAGATCAGAAAGCATGTGAGGCCAGGCCAGATTGGACTGCCCAGCACTCAAAGGGCACAGCTTCATACCAGCCTGCAGACTGCCCTTCAGACTGCTTTTGTTTTCAGTATTATTTTTGCACACTCATTTTTACATGATGCACTAATGAGGTTGGAATGAATGTTTGGCAGAAAGTAGTGGCATCTGTCAACTCTGCTTCACCAAGACTCCAGCCCAGAACTCAGAACTAGGCCCCAGGTCATGCATTTCCTCCCATTGGCTCATCTGGTTACTGAAGGCTCTGTTCTGCAGTACTGGGTAGGTTAAGCTTCCTCAAGCTCTGCTTTTGAGTCAATCTTCACAAGCCAAACTAAGTTCCTCAGTATTATAAAGCAGACTTTAACATTTGCAGGAGAAGAAGAAAACCACACTAACAGTCAAACCACACAATGTAAAAAGCAAAGATAAATAGATACTGTACCAGCAAATTACTTAGAAATCTTGGGGTTATAAACTCCCTCCCCACACTGTCCACAGACCAGTAAGACTCTAAGACAAGAGCCACATATTTAGAAAACTTATCTTGTGTTGGTGTTGAACGCTAACCTATCACAACTCAAGTAGGCAACATCACCTCACCTCTCCATTGTCATCATTCTAAGGCTGGTCTCCTTAATTCTAAGCCATCCTAAATGCTATGAGTGGACAATTTTCCTAAAATAGAGTTCTAATCATGTCATGCAAATATGATTTGATCATCTCCCCTACTGCCCCTACCATACATACTTGCACACATAAACACACACTAACCACATGCACACTCTCCCATAACACCTCACCATCTGTAGGGTGTGGATTTATAATTTAACTTGAGTTATAAAGTCATCCTTGACCAGGCTATTACCAACATTTTCTGCCTCAGCTTTTCTGATTTTCTCTCTCAATTGGGTACAGCTGTTTTTTGTTTTGGGTTTTGTTGTTGTTGTTGTTTTAGATATATTGAACTCTGATTTTGCTAGCACTTCTGGGTTTCTACTTGTTCTTCTGTATTTCTCGAATGCTTTCTTCTTCTATTCATTTAATTAAGTACTATTTATTCTCTGAATTTTAAATGCCACATCCTATTTAAATCCCTCTAGTCTATGCTTTCATGATACCCAGTTGTCCTTATCACAACATTCCACTCTAATGTGATTACTTATTTAACAGTATCTTGCCTGCTCCAAGAGCTGTAAGTCCAGGATCAGTATCCATCTTGTTGCCACTGAATGCCCAGTGCCTAGTACCATGCCTAGCAAATAGTGAGTACACAGTAAATATTGGTTGGATGGTGGGCTGAATAAGAGAATGAAGAATTGATGGGTCTTTGTTTCCCAGGTACAGGGAGAAAGTGTTGTTCCACAGTATCCTCTAAATTTTACTTTAGTTCCTTTCTGCTTAAAGTTCCCATACTACTGACATCACAAACAGCTGCTCAGGTAGTTATCCATCCATGTAGCAGAATTATGCTCAGACTTGTTCTTGCTGATGGGCTGGCTATCTGCCAACCTTGTCATTATCTGGGTTGAGGACTGGAGCAGATGGTATACTGTCTGTTCAGATGTGACGGACTGCAGAGATATGAAATAAGTTTGGCATAATTGTGAGATTTGAGGCCATGAAATTTTGTTTTACATTCTCTCACCTAAAAAGTGGTAGCAATGGAGGGTGTCTTTTTATTTTGTTTTGTTTTGTTTTAATTTCACATAATTCTGTATTTACCTCTTAGGCTGATGGGAATTATATTTAAATGTTTAAATGATAGTATATCTCTGTAGGTTCATAGTCCTATTGAACTACCACCACATATTGGAAATATAGATTTTCATTTTTTAGAAGCAGCGACAGCCACTACAAAACATGGAAGGAAAACAATTGTTATTTGTTGACTTATTCAATTAAGGTCTACTACAATATCAGTTTTAAGGAAACTGATGCTGTTGGAGATATATTAACTAGATTTCTGTCTACTTCCTTTCTAGACCAACTAAAACAGGACCCACCTTGACTTGATCCTCTTCCTTTCTCTCACAGAAAGTCACCATTCCTCCTTCACAAAGCTAATCTATCCACTTACCCACTAGACCCTACCTCACTGTTGCATTCTATTCCTCACCTTACCCTTTCTGTGGGGGATTTCAACCTTACCCTGTCCATTATAATTTTTTCTCAGTTCATAAGAATGATAAAACCTTCATTATCTTAAAAATAATTTTAAAGTGCACACTAGATACCATTTTTATTGTATCATCTTTATTATCTTCATTAACAGAGTCAGGATTTTTTTACCTCAGCTCCATCACTCCTTGTAATGAACTGAATTGTGTGTCCCTCAAAGTAATATTTGAAGATAGGGCTTTTAGGAGGTAATTAAGGTTATATGTGGTTATAAGGATAAGACTTACATCTATTAAGATTGGTGGCCTTATAAGAACAGGATCCCCTGGCCCTGGCTGGTGACATAGTGGATAAGGGACCAACCTGCCAACCCAAATGTTGCTGGTTGGATTCCCCAGCCAGGACACATAACCAGGTTGCAAGCCAGGTCTCCAGCCAGATCCGTGGCTGGAGGCAGGTGAAAGGTAACCATACATTGATGCCTCCCCTTCTGCCTCTCTCCCTTCCCCTCTCTCTGAAAATAATAAATAAAATCTTAAAAAAAAAAAAAAAAAAAAACAGGAAAGAAGATTCTCTCTCTCTCTCTCTCTCTCTCTCTCTCTCTCTCTCTCTCTACACACACACACACACACACACACACACACACACACATACACAACGGAGGTCACATGAGCATGAGGGCATAACAAGAAAGTGGCCATCTGTCAGCCAGGAGTGAGTCCTTGATCTTGGACTTTCTACCCTCTAGAACTACGAGAAAACAAATTTCTGTCCTTTAAGCATGTGGCATTTGTTATAGCAACCCAAGCTGGCTAATACACTCATCAACTCACTTAGGTCTAGTTTTTTGTGTGTCAGCCACCACCACAGAGGCAGCTCCTGGTAACTGTCCAAGATGAGAACCTGGTTTAAAGCCTCTCCCTCCTTGACCCATATAATAGGATATGCCATGACCAAACCATTGAAACTCCTGTATTTACCAAATCTTTGCTGAGCACTTTTCTTTCTCCTCCCATAACTCTTCCTCCTATTCCTCCCCTATGATAAATGCTGACATTTTACCAATGGTAAATCTTGATCTTATTATTCTGCATGTCCCCTGAATATGATAGTTTAGACTCTTGTACTTTCTTATACCATTTTTAGATGAATGTCAGCTCCAGATTTTCAAACCAAATATACTTCTGAGAAGTGAAGCCTGATTTTCCTTAGCCTTACAAGTATCTATGTTTCAGCACCTAAACATTTCCAGACACTAGAATTTTATGCCTCACTAATAATTTTTCCCTATGCACCAATGGATTCTCTCATACCTTTAGTCCAATTGATGTCATTACCATTCACCCATTCTGTCAATTTAGGAAACTTAGAATTACAACCATCTCTTCCTTCTCCCATTCTTTCTACAGTCTATCAAGTCACAAAGGCTATAAATTAAAACCTTGAAATGGTCCTCACATTTAGATCAGTCCATTTTAAGGTATGCTATTTGAAATACCTTAGTTCAGGCTTATATAATTTTTTCCTTGGTCTACAGCAAAAGCCTTTTAACTTGTGGTATAAATCAGTATATTATCCTCACTGAATACAGACTCATCCCAGAAAATAAAATAATATTTCCTCCTTATTCAGACTTCAATTGACTGCCTAACTGAATCCTAACTAGTATTTCCCGAAAGCATTGCTTGAAATATTAATTATAATTTTCTCTTTAGGAAGTTAGTAGGTGTTTTATAAGCAAACAAAGAGGCTAAGTGTTTAAAAGTCAAATCTATGTGTGAAACACTAGATGAAATAAATTTAATTTCTTTACTGTAAACTTTGTATAAACTGGCAATGTACATTGTGACCCTCTGAAAAGAGATCATGTAAGTCCACAGTTCTTGATCTAAAACTCCTTGGAGGTGAATGGGTTTGAAGTTCAGAAATTTTTCACATGCTTACAAAAGTATTAAGTACATATACCAAATATTGCATAATATCTACTAGTAATCACATCATGATTTCCATAGTAAAACAGACATCCACATTAAATGTGATAAAGATGATAGCCTCATATCTGTTCAGGTAAAGTTTTATAGTCTGACGTATTACTAAAACATTTGGTGTTCCAAACTCTTTGGATTTTGAAATTATATATAAGTAATTGAACCAATAATGTGCTTAACTTCTTGAATATACTTGTCTATGAAAAGTAAATTCCCAAGAAAACTTCTCAGGGATTGTGTACCAGGGTACACATGTTTGGAAATGTGGACCTATAGGTAACTTCTGCTCCATCCTATAGGACTTTAATATTTACTATTTGGTGTTTCTTGCTATACTACTTGGATCCTCCTTCCTTACCTGGAAAATGTGTTTTCATTCACCAAAGTTGAGTTGAAATGTCAGTTTACACTTCTATTATCATAATGCATATTAAATGTTTCTTTACTTCTATGTCAACTATTTATCAAGCCTATTTTTACATTAATGAAAAAAAAGTGTTGCCCTGGCTGGTGGCACAGTGGCTAAGGCACCAGCCTGCGAACCCAAAGGTCACTGGTTCGATTTCCAGCCATGGCACATAACCAGGTTGCAAGCCAGGTCTCCAGCCAGGTCCATAGATGGAGGCAGGTGAAAGGCAACCTTACATTGATGCTTATCTCCCTTTCTTCCTCCCTCCCTGTCCTTTCTGAAAATAATGAATAAAATCTTTAAAAGAAAAAACAAAAAGACAGGGATGTCCACTTTCATCACTCTTATTCAACATAGTATTGGAAGTCTTCATCATAACATTCAGCCAAGAAGAATAAATAAAAGACATATCAAATTAGAAAGGAAGAAATAAAACTGTCATTATTTGCAGAAGACATGAAACTATGTAGAGAGAAACCTATAAATCACACCAAAACCTGCTAGCTAGAACTGATAAATAAATTCAGTCAAGTAGCAGGAAGTAAAGTACTCAGAAATAACTTACAGGTCCAGGAAGCACAGAGAATCCCAAACAAACTAGACCCAAGAAAGACCACACCAAAACACATCATAAGTAAAATGCCAAAGGTTAAAGATAAAGAGATCATCTTAAAAGCAGCAAAAGAAAAAAAACAGAGTTACCTACAAAGGGGCTTCCATAAGACTATCAGCTGATTTCTCAAAAGAAACTGTAGGCAAGGTAAGAAGGCACTGGCAAGTATTCAAAGTGATGAAAAGCAAAGACCTACAACAAAGATTACTCTATCCAGCAAAGCTATCATTCAGAATGGAAGGGCAGATCAAGTACTTCCCAGACAAGGTAAAGCTAAAGGAGTTCATCATCACCAAGCCATTATTATATGAAATGTTAAAGGGACTTACTTAAGAAAAAGAAAATCAAAATATGAACATTAAAAAGACAAAAAACTCACAACTATCAACAACTGAATTAAAAAAAATAAAAACAAAACCTAAGCAGACAGCCATAGAGGGACCAGAATCAAAGATAAGAGGAACATTTGGAGGGGTGTCTGCTGCGAGGGGGAAGAGGACAAAGTGGGGAAGTCTTAGGAGTTAAGAAGCATAGTTGGTGGATGCAGAATAAACAGGGAGATGTTAACAACAGTACAGGAAAAGGTAAAACCTGTGGAATTGATGGTTGGTTATCATGCAATATCAAGATTTTTCATTAAATATTTATACCCATATAACTATATATGCATATTTAATGTATATATGGATATCTATACCTAGGTACAGATAAAGACAGATTCATATACACATACTTACATAATGAATGGAAGTCTTGACTTCAGCCAGGTCATGAGGTTTTGGTCCTATCTTATAGTATCCTCAACACTTTGTCTTTAAATGGATCAGGTACTGATATATGAAAATTTTAGTGCATCATTTGAAGCATGTCATATGATGACATATTCCAAGGATGCTATTTACATGCTCACTTGTTTTTATTATTCAATAACATAACTGTAAACAGAAGCTTGTGAATTATTTAAGTCAAAGTAAATAATAGTATTTGAAGTTAATACTTGGTCATTTTCCTATATCACTGTCTCATTGTCAGTGTGTGAATTCAGATCCCCCATGGCAGTTCCTCCTCTGTATGCCTCCATAACAGTGGTGTCATTTCAGATCACATTGTCTTCTATGTATGTGATTGTCAGGCTGGGTTCAAACTTTTTGATTCTGGCCATGTAATTCTTTCTGCTTTAGGGGAAGACATACAGAAATCATGGAAGTGTAAGTTGGCAAAACCTTTTGGAATGGAAATCTGGCAGTATAAAAAATTTGCATGTGTTGGCCCTTTGAGTTAGCAGTCTCATTTCAAGAATCTTCCCCAAATGAGGTACTCAAACAAGTATATAAAGATGTACATAGAAGGAGATATTATCACGGTAGTATTTATAACAATAAAGGGTGGATGAAATCTAGTTGCTCATCAATAGGAAACTAGTTAAATATACTGTGAAAGATCTTCCAGAATAGATTACTACATGGCTCTTAAACAAGAGTGTGTGTGTGTGTTTCTGTACACTCTCTTTAAAAATCTCTTTGGCATATTGTTGGGGAAAAACAGCTTGTAAGACAGCATGTATATTTTGATCCCATTTATGTGCAAATTATATACATATATGGTTGGTCATATCCATATATTATAAAGCAAGACTTGGAAGGGTGTCCATCAAAGCTTTGACAGTAGCTGACTCTTAGTGGTTAGAGTCTTAGGGTTTTTACTTTTACATATTTTTAAATTTTCTAAAAACTGCCATATTTTATCTTTGTAAGTAGTAAAACTTTTTAAAATTGCTTTAAAGTCAACATAGAATTACTTATTATTCTAAGTCAGTTTGAGAACTTAAAAGCAAGTGATTTGCTCATAATTCATATATATATATATATATATATATACAGTATATATATGTATGTGTATGTACACATATGTATACATATATTCACTATTAAGGGAAAATTTTTGGAAATTTCTTATCAACCCTCACAAAAATTTCTGTGAGGTCAGTCTTATATCAAAAGAAAACAGGGATTGTTATGTTGTTCTGGAGGACCTCAAATTTTATATTTCTCACTTTCTGCATATGAAGGAATTCTGTCATGGCAACGATTTACCCACAATCATATATCTTGGTCTGGCCCACATTTTGACAGTCCTTTGCAAATGGTATCATTTTTCCTGGATCCTAGTTAAAGACTTCTTCCTACTCTCTGGTGATGCTTTTGGAGATGTTACCCATTGTTTTGATTTAACAAACTGGCCACTTTACTACCTTTGTGTTTGGACTATTGGAAGATCTGGATATCTGGTATGAGTGAACCTTCCATACAGATTGCCTAACTTTTATGTTTGATACCCTTAGTATGCCCATAACACATGAGCACACATACATGTATCAAGGCCTGGCATTTCCCATATCATCAATCACCCAAATTTATGCTCTGATTTTTTTCTGCCACTCTCAGACTTTTCTTCACTCTGCCATGTGTAGGATCAGGAAAAGAGAGGGGCTTAGTTTCTGTACACAGCCCCTGTACATATGTCACATACATCATAAGCCCAGCCAAGAGTGTACTAGCTTGTGATTTTACTTACATACAATTTCCCTAATTTCTAAACTATTCAAGTCTCCTAGAGAATGGAAAGAACTATTCAATTCTGCCTCAGTGCATAAGGCCTCTGGTGGTATCAGGGTCATCATCCCTATTTAGGGTAAAATCTGAAGCATTTAGAGTTCCCATTAACTATATGGGGAAAATAAATCTATGTTCCTAATGATTGCTAAAGGTTACTCTAACATTTCTAGAAGTCTTTCTAACATTCTTATAAAAGTGAAACAAAGAATCCACTTAGAACTATTTAAAGGATGGATGAAAAATCACTCCAACATATTGCAATGTATTATGTGTTCCATTTTACCTGTTTTAGGACCAGAGTCTGGCTAATTTGACCATATGTAGCAGTAAGCACATATAAATGATGAATATACGGCCAGAATACCAGTGTCAATTTGAGAGTGTGTCAGACTTCTTGTTCTAATGGACAGGATAACAAAGTTTTATTCTCAAAATCTCTTCTTGTTTACATTTTATAAGTTTTAACTCTTTTAAGTGATGTACTAATTACTTTTTTTAAGAACTTGTGTGATCAGAGGGGGATGGAGGGGGATACAGGGTGAAAGAAGAGGAAGAGTCTGTTTAAGGGACTAGTATAAATGACCCATGGACATGGACAACAGGGTGGGGATTGACTGTGGGAGAGAGAATAAGGTGGGCAGAATGGGGGGAGTGGTGGGAGAAAAATGGGAATGTAATAGAACAACAATTAATTTTTTAAAAAAGGACAAACTGACAAAAAATAAATTAAAAATAACTTGAGGAAAACCTTTATGTTCATTGTCTCTTAACAAGTTTCTTGGAATTGGGAAGTACATACTGTAAAAGTATTTTTCAGGTAACACTTTCTAAACATTCTTCAGCCTTTAAGTTACAACTAAAATAGTTTCAAAGCTATGAGAAATGACACTATCAAAATGTAATCAGAATATACTGCATTTATTTGTATATTATTTCTTCTATTTTTAATCTAGACCTGAGCTTAATTTTAACTGAGCATTAAAATCGAATGTGACTAGCTGTCCCTGATACAACTCTTGCTAATATACAATTGCAACAGCACTAAAAACAATGAAATATCACCAGACTGAAAACTAACAGTGGCCAATCACTTAATGTCATAATCTGGGCATAATTCCCCATCAATTACATCAAAGAAACTGGGTTGAGAAAAAAAGAATTAGTTGGTTGCCTATGTTATTCATGTAATGAAACAGAATAGTTCTACCATCCAGAATGACGTAAACAAAATGTTTTACCCGTAACCACTAACTAAGAAACCCAGGCTTATTAAGAGCCAGAAGTGAGGACCACTGTTTTGTGTCAGAGGTAGTGTGCTAGTTTAATTTATAATCTCTCATTTATGTAGTATTATTCATTCATGTGTAAAAAGAATATGATGGATGTGGATTGAAAAAATAGAAACAAAAATATGTGACAATATTAATTTTATGAAATATTGTTTTAGCCAAAAAATATGGAATGAAAACTATTATTCTATTTTGCTTAATATAATTTAAAACTCTTATGTAATAAAGATATGTATATTAAAATATAGCATCAAATATTATTTATTTATTTTTATAATCATGATTTTTATTTAAAGATTCAAATGAATACACGTTATATTTTTACTGACCAACTATTGTACATTTCTTAAATCTGATAAAAATATGCCCATAGCAGCAAATATTTAAAAGAACACATTGGTCACCCTCTTATTTGTTGATTATGTCTAATAGATTGTTCAGCCTTTGAAAAATCAACTAAGAAAGTATGACTATTTATTATAATTAATATATTTGAATAAACATCATAAACCTTTCCTTCTTTTAAGGTCCTCTGTGAAATACTTACAAAAGTTCATCATATATTAAAGCCACAAAGAAAAAAAACTAAGTTTCCAACACTAGAATTTTTGCTATTTGCAGACAGGTCTCTCTGAGTATAATGCAGTAAGACTAACACTTAATAACACAAGTTTAAACAATCAGTCAAAACCAAGATAACATCTAAATAATTTTAAAAGAGGAAAAAAATGAAATCCATTGTTCTAAGAAAAAAATAAGGGTGTTAATTCTAATTTTGATTTTTTTAAAGAACAGAATGCCTGGTACATATGGTAGATGTAAAATGAATAATCATTCAATAAGTGAGTAATGGCTATTTAGAAAGACAATACAGCCCTGGCTGGTGGCATAATGGATAAGGTGCCAGCCTGCAAACCCAAAGGTTGCTGGTTTGATTCCCAGCCAGGGCATATAACCAGGTTGTAAGCCAAGTCTCCAGCCAGGACTGTAGCTGGAGGCAGGTGGAAAGCAACCATACATTGATCTCTCTTCCTCTCTGCCTCTTTCCCTTCCCTTCTCTCTTAAAATAATAAATAAAATCTTAAAAAACAAAAGAAGACAATACAAATAATAACATCTTGTTTAGGTTCATAGTGGCCTTAATTATGCTTATTTAAACATGAAAGAATGAAAATAAATCAACTAAGTAGTCAATCCTAAAAGTCACAGTAATGACAAGAAATTAAACAAATTGGGAGGGAAATAATAATAATAAATCAATACATTTGTGGGAAAAAGGGAAAAAACAAGCTTTTAACAAGTTAATTATTAAAAATAGAGCAAAATATGAAAAATGGAACTGGTATATGTCAATAAGCAAAAGACATAATATATTTTTTAAATACAGAGAGTGATATCTTATTATCTAATATGCTTACAAATTTGAGAATTTCAGTAGAAATTATGACTTATTCAAAGAAAGCACAAGGGGGGTAATGTCTCATAAATAATTAGAAAACCAAAATAGACAGAATACATAGTGAAAAAATGAAAAAATTAGATCCATCAAAGTATTATTTACACAAAAGACTCTAGGACTTGTTTATCAAGATTTCAAGGTTTAATAAATTATTCTAGAACATAGAAAAACTTATAAAGTTTTCCAGATCATTTTATAAACTAACATGAAAACAAATCCTAACATAAATTGCATAAGAAAATTATATACAATCAAATATGAGTAAATTGAAATCAATTATACCTAGTAAAAGAAAAATATATGCCTCTACCAGCTTTTAGAGGAAGCCCCCACAATTTTTACAGGAAGCTATGTATTTGAACATCTCTACATTAATACAGCTCAACAAAGGCCCAATTAGGAAAGCCACATTTATAATTTAAGCATACATTTAAACAGCATTTAATAAAATTAAGCATCAATCACAGATTGGAAAAAAAATACTTTAGCAGCTAGAATTGGAAAGATATTTGCTTAATGTGATGGTGAACATTTACAGTTTTCAGTGAAATACAGAAACCATTCTTTTAAAACAAGAAGTAATGAAATAAGAATGTCTGCTCTCCCCATTATTGTTTAACATATTTCCTAATTCTGGCTACAGAGACATGTAAGCAAGTAGGAAAGGAGCAAAAGACAATATTTTTAGTAATATATCTAAATATCCAAATCCTTTACTGCAAAATTCTTAAATTTTTATGAATGTAGCTTAGTTAAAAAAAAAAAAAAAACTATCAAAGAGACCATTTAGTTCTTACACATCTACAGCAACTAAGTGGACAATACATTGGGTGGAGAGGGGATTCATTATCATTACTAAAAAAGTAATAATAAAATGGAATAATTTCAACAGGGAATGTGAAATACTTAGATATATAAAATTATAAAAATCTCTCTGGGAGGAATATACAGTATTCATTAATAAAATTTAAATATTCTGAAAATATTGTGTCAAAAGTAATTGATAGGTTTAACCCAACCCAATTACTGTTTCATATTTTCACTTAGCATGGTGATTCTCAAATTCCTCTGAAAGAACAAATAAATGAGAATGGTATCTATGAAAATGTTAGAATTCTGTTTATAGACTTTAAAATGTATTGCGCAAGCCTAATCACCAAAAGGCTGAATGGAAAGGAATTCATAAATGAATGAAACAAAATTTTGGACTTGCCAATAACATAGAAGTTCAACACGTAATTAAGGGCATAAAAATTTAATGAGAAGATAATATGTTATATAATAAATTATGTTAGAAAAACTAAAATAAAAACATTAAGTTAAATCTCACCAAATGTCATATTGTGAAATAAAGTCCTAATGAATTAATGTTTACAATTTAATCATTAAAATATAAACGTTGAAGACCATAAGGGAATTCTTGAGTAATTGCAGAATGAGCAAGAGATTTTTAAAGTGAAGAGTAATAGTAGAAAAATTATTATAAGAAAAGCATTTATAAACCAGATAGAAAATATGGCAAAAGCCAAAACAAGTGCCAGAATGTCTTACTAGATTTTGTTAAATATCCTGTAAATTATATAACACACTAAGCAAATAAAAATAATAAAAAGACAATATTTAGTATACCAATTATTATTGATTTAAAAGCAGCTATAGTCAATATCCATCAACATTCTATTAAATTTAAATATTACTATAAACTGGCATGAATCTTTTCAACTATATTTGTTTCTTTTTTATTTTAAAGATTTTATTTATTATTTTCAGAGAGAGGGAAAGGGAAGGAGGCAAAAAGGGAGAGAAACATCAATGTATGGTTGCCTTTCACCTGCCTCCAGCTATAGCCCTGGCTGGAGACCTGGCTTGCAACCTGGTTATGTGGCCTAGCAGGAATCAAACCAGTGACCTTTGGGTTTACAGGCCCAAACCTATCCACTGAGCCACCAGCCAGGGCTTATTTGCTACTATACATGAAGTATTACCAGTAGTTTTCTCTGTGTAATGGGATTATTTTAATTTTATATTAACACCTTTGTGTGTGTGTGTGTGTGTGTGTGTGTATGTGCGTGTATACAGATACAGGATGCACATGATAAATTTGCAAAATTTTAGTAAAATAAACAACAGACCATAAAAGTGTTATATTTCAGAAAAAAATTATTTTTATATCTAAATATATAAACACAGTCATTATTTTTTAACTTGTTCAAAAAAGTCTCCATTTGCTGCAATAATTCGACTTCGGAATCTTGAGCACACTTCAATTAACTTTTATTTATCCATGGACATCATAATGTTTTCAATCTTAGCTTTAACAGCCTCTTTATTGGAATGGGGTTGTTTATTAATTTCTCTCTCACAAACACTGCATACATAATAGTCTAAAGGATTTGCATCTGGTGAACTAGGCAACCAGATTTCCTTTGACCAGAATTCAGGAACATTGACACTGAGAAATTCTTACATCTTTTTGGCATTATGTGCTGATGCACCATCTTATTGGAAGATAAAATGACACCCATTTGTGACTTGCTTCATCCACAGTACAACTACTTCTCTCAAAATGTCAAGGTAATAATCTTTTGTGCAACAAAATACACTATCAATAAAGTGAAAAGGCAATCGATGGAATGGAAAAATATTTGCAAATCATATATCTGGCAAGGGATTAATATCCGGATTGTATAAAAAATACCTACAACTCAACAACAATAAAACAATCTGATAAAAAATGGACTAATGAGCCCTGGCTGGTGGCTCACGGGTAAGGTGCTGTACTGCGAATCTAGAGGTCACTGGTTCAATTCCCAGACAGGGCACATAACCAGGTTGCAAGCCAGGTCTCCAGTCAGATCCCCAGCTGGAGGCAGGTGAAAGGCAACCATACACTGCCCCCTTCTTCCTCCCTCCCTGCCCTTCTCTCTGAAAATAATGAATAAATCTTTAAAAACAAAAAATGTCAAGGTAAACATCAGCAGTCACCTTTAAGCTGTGTGGAAACAAATGCAAGATCATGATATCTCCTTCATTGCTGACAACACCTAACACCATCACTGTAGCAGGAAATTTCATTTTCATCACAACTGGAACTTCATTAAGATTCTCACAGAGGCACCTGTTGTTTTTTCTGATGACTATTTGGTCCTGTAGAAACTTCTTTGAATAGGAGATGAAAATCAGAGGATTTTTCCTTGGGATTTTCAATGTTGTTAGCAGTTTCCTTGCTTTTTCAAAGTGCCTTTCCTTTGTCTGCTGTGTCATAAACTGGCCTCTTCTAAGAACATATGATCTGTATCTGATGTCTTCAGCAATAAGCTTGTGAACTATTGTATCCAACATCTGCTATAGAGTTCTCTTGCTTTGGAGTGCATTGACTTTCCTGGATCTTCATTGATGATCTTCTGGATTCTGTGTACGATACCTGGACTTGTGTGATCTTTGTGTACCTTCTGCGTTTTCCTTGTTGGTCTGGCGACATCAGTATGACCATCGTACACCTTCTTCATGTTGTAAACTGTACATGAGGAATATTATTGAAGTCTGCAATTTCCCTAGCAGTTTGTCCTGCAAGCAGTACAGAAATTATGGTTGCTCTAACATAAATTTCTTCAACATGACAGTTACTCTCAGAATTTAATATTTTGTATCTGAAACAATGATGTTAAATCATAACCTTAGAAACATAGTTTTTCAAAATTAATAAGAAGCATGTGAAATAAAATGTAGCACTGTTGCCTATTTATCATGTGCACCCTGTACATATAAAGGAAGATGGAGATTTTGGTATCAAACAATAGATAAGATGATAGAGATAGATAGATAGATGCACACATACATACTTACATTCATGCATCCATTATAATACTACATACACAGATTGTACAAACTTAGCTTAGTTTCCATTTATGCCTGGGACCCAATTTTTTTACCTATAAAATAAGATTTGACAAGATTGAGTATTTTGTTTAGTTAAATAAAATATCAAATCAGCACTATTTTCTGCATGTGTATGTATATATTTTTCTTTTTTTTTTTAATAAAAGATTTTATTTCATTATTTTTAGAAAGAGGAGAAGGGAGAGAGGCAGATAGGGAGAGAGACATCAATGTATGGTTGCGTTTCACCTGCCTCCAGCCACAGACCTGACTGGAGACCTGGTTTGCAACCTGGTTATGTGCACTGGCTGGGGAATCGAACCTGTGACTTTTGGGTTCACAGGCCGGCACCTTTATATTTCTTTATATACATATATACACACATGAGCACAGGTCAAATATATACACATAAGTACACAAAAGTCAAAATAAAACAATTAAATAGCATCAATGCTGACAATGCCAATAAAATGTGATCCAGTTTTTATGAGCTTACACCTAATAATGTCGCAGGCAGGAAATTGACTCTGGCTGAGCAGACAATGGTGCTCAAGCAAATTCTAGAGTACAATGTCCATACAATGAATTAAGGACAATAGATTAATTAAAATTTAGACATATTGGACAAACTGCAAAGCATCTCTTTTGGTTACTAAACAAAATAGTTGAAATATTTTTTTTCCCTAGGCTGATTCCTTCTGACATCTATGAAGGCTCAAAATTACAGAAATACAAGAATTGTATAATCTGAGTTTCCACTGTGGTTGAGTAAATTAACTTTAAAAGAACTAGCAAGGAAATGCTTTCATGTGTTTTCTCTGTAACCCTAACACTCATATATTTTCCTGATTCACAGGGACCTGGGACTAAGGTGAGGAGAAAGAGAAAAGAAGGCAGAAGATAAAATGATTGCTATTTTTTATTCAATTAATTTATTCTTTACAGATCTCAAAATAAGTTTTCAGTTAAGCCTTGTTTGCTGCAAGAAATGTTAATAGAGACACACAGATATAGCTCTATCTTGATGAAATTGTGTATATGTGTCTCTGTGTGAATACTTTTATACGAATTTGAACCAAATCACTGTATCTTGCCTTTCTTGGCCATGCTAGGTGTTTCTGTATATTGCTTAGGAAAACCTGTCCCTAGCCTGTGTTAATTCAGTACACATACAGCATCTGGCCAGTTGTCAATGGCAGTAGTTATACATCATGAACAAAAATATTCCATATTGAGTCACACACATTAAAAACACTATATTTCTGCTGCAATGTTGTGCCACTTGTAATGCTAAAGTGCCAACTGTACTTGCTTTCTGTTCATTTTTGCTGCTGGGCTCCATGCTGCACATTTTATATTTTGTGTTCCAAATTCCTTGTTCTGATTTAGAGTTCCAAGTCATGAATTCTAGATGTGCAGAATAGTGTTCGTTTTATTTGCTTTTTTTTTTTAAGTGGAACTAAGCTAAAAGAGCAAGCTACTTTGTATGAAAACAGATTACTTAGCACAATAAAATTAAGTAAAACAATTTCATTAAAAAAACAGTTTTCCCCTTCTCTTTTGTTTTTGTTCATATTCCCTGAGGTAAATTTTGTAATGGAGCTCAATTAAATTTCTTTTTATTTATTCCCCTGTTGGGACTCTAAATTAGTATCAAAGTTTGAAAATGACTATTACTTCTTCTCAGTTGAAGAAGAGAATGAAGAATAGTCTCTAAAGCCAAAGAACTTATATGCATGACTCATGGACATGAACTAAGGGGGACATTGCTGGAGGAAATGGGGTACTTGGTGGAGGGGTCAAAGGGGGGGAAATTGGGACAACTGTAATAGCAAAATAAATAAAATGTATTAAAAAATAAAATAGTCTCTAATGTTTACTTTATGCCATAATTATCAGATTATACCTTACATAGTTAAGATCACCCATACACAGAATTTATAAGGTTCTACTGGGACCCATCCCTCCCCTACCTTTATACTTTAACCCCAAACAGTGTAATAATGATTGAAAGTAAAAGTTAGTTGTTGGTGATGCCAGTAATTGGTCATAAAATATAATTAAGTATAATTAAGGTCTTATAAATTGAAGAAAATATCTTATTGGAGCTGGTTCCTCCCTTGTTAGGGTAAGTGTGAGTTAGATGCCGGGCACACAAAAAAAGGCTAACATACCTTTCCCTCTTTTCCTCATTCCTTCCTTCCTTTCTCCCTATCCCTTTTCCTCTTTCTCATTTTTTCTCTTTATCATTCCCCATTAAGGAAAGAATATGGTTCTATTAGGGTTCTTGATTATCCAAATGGAAACCTACCTATAGAATGAAGGACGTTTTAAAGATTAAATCATCTAAGTCATTGACTCTCTTCTCTCATGCCATGAGAAGTGCAATCAACACCAAAGAAGCATCATCTAAAGCAGTGCTCCTCAAAACTAGTTTCAATTACATCTCATTTGAAGCTTATGAAAAACTACCTTTGTCCTTCTTACAAAGCCTGAAGCTGTGTTTAGCTCTCTGCATGGCAGAGTATCTCCTGGATTTATCCCCTTTTCTTGATACAGGTTTCATGATTTAAAATATGGCACTTTAGAATGCTCACAGGTATTTTGAGTCCTCTAGGGGTCACACCCATTGGCAAGAAAGAAGTGAGGATGACACAGTGAGAGAAATACTGCATCATTTTGGGCCTCAAGAGAACATTCACTAAACAATTGCATATAGATACACTGTTTCCCTTTTGTATAGACTTGGTTTATCTTTAGGGACATATAAATAATGAGACCATTTTCATCAATCAATTTTAGAGTTAATCAAGCTTTGTCATAATGGTATAATCCTTGGATCAATTCTTAAAAATGAAATCCACCATCTTCCAACTTCCAAGTTTTGCAGCCAGGCCAGGCAAAATTGTTTTCTTTAGCACCAACTAAGTTAAAGTGAAAATGTAATTATTGTGACTTCCAGATCTTTCTATTCCTACAGCAATCTGCTTTTCTTACTGGCTTCCTTCCTTCCTTTTTTTTTTTTTTTTTTTTTTTTTAACTGCTGGTGTTTTTGTTGACTCTTCTTTGCTGCATAAGGTCTTTGTAGATGATGGAGACTTAATCAATTAAAGATTGGGTGATAGGGAATCAGAAGAATATAATAACCTAAACTTACTCCTTTTTCATTATGCTATCATTAAACCATGTGGCATTTGAAGTAAGTACTTTGAAAAATTATATTTTTACTGCAGTTTTTAAAATAATACAAACAAAAGTAAAATATTTCAATATATTTGAGAAACTATTTTATAGTAACTTGATATTAATATTAAAATTACTGTGATAACCTTACAAGGATCAGTGAATAAAATCATAATTATTCAAGATCTAAGAATGATATGATTACCTATTACTTGGCTGCAATATTTGGTAAGCAACTCCAGGACTGGACTAAGTCAAAGATTTAAAACTGAAGGTACAAAAAGTATTTGACTTTCATTAAATTACTGAAGTTCAAATATTTTATTCCCTGCTTCAAAAGACTGTCCTCACATAATTGGCAAAAAAAAAAAAAAAAGATGTCAACACTATCAGGGTTTCAGCCCAGGAGCAAAACATAATGTGACTAACTTCTCCACTTCTGTTTTCTGTAAAGAGTTAGAGATTAGCCTAGAGGTGATTTGTGCACTGATGCCAGAGGATCAGGAGGTATAAGCATAATACCAGGAGAAGGTATGGTAAATTGATGCTCTTGCATAGACAGGGGATGGAACCTCTGGCTATAGGACCATGTTCTTGTCAGTGATGTGGTGGTAAAATGTGTAACAACCTGCTCTTGGGATAGGGTAGGAGAATTAAGGTGAGAATCTCTGATTTGTAGCGTTTGTTTGTCCATCTTTACAAGTAAATATTTTCATAGAGGCCACAAATGTGGAATGTGGAGTTGGGAAAAGATGAATATAATTGACTCTTATAAGCTTGCTCCAGCACATTACTTACTAGGTAGCTCACCTCTTACTAGTTAGCTGAGATATCTTGAGTAATACCTTCTTTTATATTAAAGTTTCACACCTCTAAGCTGAAGTAAATTATATGTGTGCCTATTTTTATGAGGGTAAGATGAAGGAATAGATGTAAAATTACTTCATAGGTTCTCAGGAAAGAGTTGTAGTATTAATTGTGCCACATAACAATAAAAGTTCTCTGTGGCTAATGGTGCTGGTTAAGTTCCCAAAGTTATGTACACATCTATCCATTTATTCACAAATCTAGTTTGACCCTGTGACCCTCCTCTCCTCACAAAGGGATTAGTATTTGAAAATAATACTTCTAAGAAATGTATTTTAAGCATTTACCTTTTATTAACCATATCTATATACCCTTAAAATACCCACAGTTGTTTTGCTATAGAATATGTATTCATTGGTGCCTTTATTTGTGCTCTGAAAAAGTTTATTTACATTTCATTGATCTTATAGCTTCTATATTTTTAATGTGAATTCCTAAATGATTTTCTGTCTCCACCCCTAGACACTTCCTACCATTTCCAATTATTAGGATTCTCCATGGTGTTAAACCCATTATCTTATCAATATATTTTTAACCCACCTGCTAGGTTAAAATGATAAAATGGCCTTCTCCTGATTGCTCAGGACATCATAACCCTCCATTTTCTAAATTTGTTTGGTCTTTTTATCAACTACACAATTATTTTGTGATAATTATATTAAACAATCATAAAATCTCAAAATTAGAATAAATTTAAATAGAAATTTCTTCTTGCTACTTGTAATAGCATTTTAAATGGAAGAGGACCCCACTGATGAGGCTAGTTTGATGGCTGTAATAGGTTCCTCTAGGGTGTTTTTTTTATTTGTCTGCTCACTAATTTTCTGTCTCTGAAACTTGACTTTTCCAGAACAAAGAAGGTAGATATGGTTTTCAAAGTCAGATTCATACTAACCTAATTTACAGACTTCCTTATAAGCCCAAAAGCCAATATGTTAATATACTACACTGACAACATAGCTGGGCATTGGACCTGAGTACTCAAGTTAATGTAACTAGTTTATTTTCTTCCTGTTGACTAATGCTCAGGGAAGCCAGATCATCATAATCAAGATGATAAGAGATATTTGGTGAACCCTGAGCTAGACAAGGGCTGTTAGTATTATATTTCGATTGTTGAGTCATTCTAAACTGTGATGTCTTTGTGCATTCATCCCAACAGAGATGTAATTCCTATGGAAACTGGGGATTGGAGCTCTCTCTATTTAACTCTATTTAACTCTGTTGGGGTAAACTCTGCCAACCAGTATTTCTCTGAATAGTTTCTTATAGCTTTTATACTTAACCTATCCTCTTCTGATTTCCTTAGAGGGTCACTTTATTTATCAAGTACTGGTCTGGTTTGAAAACCAGCCATTCTTTTTAGTAGGATACCTTTGAAAATTTCTGCTCTAATTCAACCTGTGTTGATCTTATAGTTGGAACAGAGAATAACCCTATCCCCCATTATTTCAAAGCCTCCCCTCATAGTGATTGTAAAGGCTTTTGCTGTAAAACTAGTTACCCTTTAAATTTAATGGCTTTACATAGAAATCA
Organism: Noctilio leporinus; assembly: GCA_004026585.1. Lineage (NCBI taxonomy): Eukaryota > Metazoa > Chordata > Mammalia > Chiroptera > Noctilionidae > Noctilio > Noctilio leporinus. The sequence goes on along the minus strand of PVIW01008640.1, from coordinate 10,539 downwards.
TGTATTCTCAATCAAGTGAGGCTGGACATCTCTGTTTCAATCTTCTGGTCAACTGGGCTTGTCTCCTTGCTGTAGGCTAGGCTCAGGTCTGCTTCACATGTGCCCATTCTGAAGCTTAGGCTTAAAAGGCACAAACATGATGGGAAGTTCATCTGGTGGCAACAGAAGAGTCATAAGAGGAAAATCTCAACCAAACAAGCACATTTCAGTTCTTCGCTGGTAACATGTCTGCTAAACTTCCATAAGTCAAGCCAAGTCACCTGGCTAGACCCAAAGTCAAGGTTCAACAAAGTACACTGCACCCACAGAAAAGCCAAAGTATTTCATGTGGCTAAATGTCAAAGAGAGAAAAAAGTATACTTCTGTTGTAGAAATAGGGTCACTATTCAAAATTAAGAATTTAATCTATTATAGTGGCATCAGTTGTAGGTGCAATTATAAATTCTCACCTTGATTCATTTGTCTAACCAGAGGCAATGTCCCAGTAAGTTAAGGTTTTATAGAACAAAGCAAAACCAACAAAACAAAGCAAAACAAAAATACAGACATCAGCTATTAATATTGAACTATTATAATTCAAACACTAGAACCAAACTGAAATAGATATGTGATATTTGACAAATAATTTAATACATGTACATCAAGATTTACAGATTTATTATTTTCAATATGTGCTTCACATAGTATCAGAGTCTAATAAATATTACTTGTTTAACTTTGTATCATCTTCAATCCTAAGATAAGGTCTTGTTCACAGCAGCTTTTTATCAACTATTAACTGACTCATTAGCTACACTATCTCTATTATGGAAAGTCACTTCCTAGCATCTGGAATAGTTTCAGAGCCATAGGGCTTATTAGCTTTTAACTATACAAACCAAATCCTTTTTCTAATTTTAAACATCATATCATTGTTCCATCCAGTTTGAATTATGCAAACAATTGCTCTCAGCTCTACTGTCTGCAGACAACTTTGGTCTTGCAACATACTGTGTGGACCACTTACTCTGTCTGCTTCTATTCATTATGGCAAGAAAAATTCATCCAGAATTAATAAGCAACCAGGCCCTTTTCTCATTGGGAACATCTGCTTCTTATTAAATGTCATAAGTAACTTATTAATCCTTGCAAGAAACAAAAGTAAAGACTTTGCTGTACTAAAAGCATTGCCAGCACAAAAGACCAGCCAGCAGAGTACCTGGAAGACTCTTGCCAACATCCCCCAGGAGTGTCGTTATCTGGTGACACAAAATGTCAGGATTTTCTCTGTCTCTGTTTTTCACTAATGAGGACAAAGCCAGAGTGTGCCTGAACTATAGGCTCCACTCTTTTGAGGTTAGGCTATAATGATGGCAGATGGGTTAGTAGGTGGTGGCATGATTACACAAATCTCATGGTACATCAAGGCATATCTCATAAAATGTGAGTGCTGGAAAGGACATAGAGAGGACTGGTGTCAACTGAACTATTCATAGGCATGACTGAGGTCCAGAAAGGAGAGGTGACTACTTCAAGGTCACCCAGAGTACTAATGATAAAACCAGGCCAAGAATCCAAACTCTCTAATACTTTGGCAGACTTTTATGTACAATGTCAGAAAAGTGGATTCGTCCCTTTGATAGCCAGCCTGGACAATTGAATAATCAGTGATTTGCATATGTGTTTTAGAGGTTTAAGATTGATCTAAGCATGTACTTTTCCTAATGCTTGGGTTTTAGAAGGCTATCAACATGCCTTTTCTATAATGATGATAATAAAATAACAATGGCTATATTTTTTAGTTATTGCCTTTTACCAGGAATATTTTAAGTGTTTTTGCATGCATTTTTCTCATTTAATGCCCAATAACCAGATTAAGTAGGTGCTTTTAAATTCCATTTCACAGATGATAAAACTGATCCTTGGTAATTAAATAATTCACCCAGGTTGCATGACACATGTGTTGCAGCAGGATAAAAGTCAGGAACAATGAATTTCTTGTGTATAATTTATTCTCTATATTGTATTGTCTTTAACTACATTGCATTTGGATGTACATATGTGGCTTTTATGTTACCTAATTTGTGCCAGATTCTGCCAGCATATTTTGTCTTTTTTTAAGAGTAGGTTAAATATTTCCATGAAATAAATCAATTTTATGTATTGATTTCCTTTTCCTAAATCATATCCCAAGCTATTGTATTTGCTTCTTTTGTTCTACATTTCTTTATTTATCTTTAGACTTGGGCTTGAATAAAATCTGGAAAGGCTCATATAGTTTTTCTGTAATGGAATGATGCCTTGATGATGACCCCTGGGACAATTCATTCTGAGGGCCTGCCTTTCTCTACTGCCTCTCTCCAAACACATTGCTTTGAAATTAAATGATTATAGTTATATGCATGAAGATAATTTATGCATGTTGGCATTATATTTGAAGGTGACAACTATAATCTAATTATAATATGCCATCCTGAATTCAGACACATGCTTTGAAGTACAAAATGTGGTAAACTTTCACACTTAAAGTGTTTGAGTAGATTATGCTTTTTTTTTTTAATTCCTACTCACCTTTCATAAGTATCAGTTCAGTACTCATTCAGCTGGGTCTAAAGAGGGAAGATGCAATGACTCATTTAATTTCTCTGCTGAGTGTCCATAAAGATCAAAGTAAAACCACATTTTCTTTAGAATGCTTTGGTTGTCAAATGATTTTATTCACTTTTTTCTGCCAACTGTCCAACAAACTTGCTCTTTAAAGTTTTATGTCTTTTGCCCTAACTGATGGTTCAGTGGATGGGCACCGGCCTGCGAACCCAAAGGTCGCTGGTTCTATTCCCAGAGTACATAACCAGGTTGCAAGCTAGGTTTCCAGTCAGGTCCCCAGCTGGAGGCAAGTGAAAGGCAACCATACATTGATGTTGCTCGCCCTTCCTGCTTCCCTCCCTTCCATTCTCTCTAAAAATAATAAATAAAATATTTAAATAAATAAATAGATAAATAAATAAATTTTATGCTTTTTGAGCTCTGTAGTGACATCCCATTTAGTTCTAATTTGAATTATCCCAATGGCTTATGATGTTCAACTTCTTTTCATATGCTTGCTGCTGCCATCCTTGGTGAAATGTCAGTTGAAATTTTTTACCAGTTTTTTAATTATATTTTTTCTTGTTGTTAACTATTGAGTTTTTAAATATATACCAAAAGAAAATTTATTTGTCAAATATTTCATTTGCAGATGTTTTCTCCCACCATATAATTTGCTTTTCCTTCTTCTAGGAGTATCTTTTTAAAAAAACAAAAGTATCTCATTTTAATAAAGTCCAGTCTATTATTTTTATTTTCTTTTATGGAACATGCTTTTGGTGACATGTTTAGAACTCTAACTTCCAAATTTTTTTCTCTCTGTTTTCTTTTAAATGTTTATTGATTTTGTGTTTCACATTGATCTATAATCCATTTTTGAGTTAATTTTTATATAGGGTATAAGTTATATGGGTATGTCTAAGTTTATTATTGGCATATGGCTATGAAAATATAAAGTATAGATCTATTTTTGTTATTAGCTTGATCTTGGGCTACTTTTGGTAGTTTTTGGTTTACAAGAAATTGATCTGTTTGGTCTAAGATAGAAGTTGTGTGCATAAAATTGTTTGAAGTATAGCTTTATCACCCCTGTATTGATACCTTTTTCTCATTCCTTTTTTTTTTTTTTTTTTTTTTTTTTTTTTTTTTTTTTTTTTTTTTTTTTTTTTTTTTTTTTTTTTTTTTTTTTTTTTTTTTTTTTTTTTTTTTTTTAGATTTTATTTCATCATTTCTAGAAAGAGGGGAAGGGAGAGAGGCAGAGAGGGAGAGAGACATCAATGTATGGTTCATTTCTGATATTGGTAATTTGTGTTTCTCACTTTTTTGTTTCTTATTTTTGCTAATGGTTTGTCAATTCTTTGGAGCTTTTCAGAGAACCAGCTCTTGACTTTATAATTTTCTCTTAGTTTCTTTTACATTGATTTTTATTTTTATCTTTTCTAGTTTCATTTTATTTGTTTTAGTTATGCTTTTCTCCCTTTTTTTATACTGCCTTAAAGTGTAGAATTAAAACAACATGGATGGAACTGGAAAGTATTATGCTTAGTGAAATAAGCCAGTCAGTGAAGGACAAATATCATATGATCTCACCCATTACGGGACATTAAGGAGCAAAACTAACAACAAGCAAAACAGAACCAAGTATATGAATACAAGGAATAGGCCTTCAGTGGTCAGGGAAAAAGGGGTTGGGGGGAGGAGGGAGGGGGAGGCAGGGGCGAGAAAGGGGAGCAGCTAGGTTCCTTTATAACCTAGTATAAAGGAACCATGGACATGGACAACAGGGAGGATTGACTTTGGGGGGAATGGGTGGGTGGGGAGGGGGACAGAGGGGAACAAAAAGGGGATGGATGTAATACAACAATAAAATTTTTTAAAAATTTCAAAAAAAATTGGTTTACAGCTATTTTGAAATATAAATATTACAGCTATAGATCTTTTCTAGGCAGTGCTTTAACTGTATCCATGAATATTGATATCTTGTATTTTAATATTTATTCTTCAAAATATTTCCTAATTTCCCTTTAAACTTCTGTATATTATCGAATATATTAAAGTTTCTAAAACTAATCATGAAGTTGTCTATTTTTTAATGTCAATTCTTACTGAATTTATTGTGAAGCTTTGTTGGTAAGTACTTGGATATTTATAATTGTTTAATTTAATTTAATTTTATTGTTGTTGTATTACATCAATCCCCTTTATACTCCCCTTGGTCTTCTTCCCAACCCACCCACTCCCCTGCAAAGTCAACCTCATTTGTTATCCATGCCCATTGTTCTTCCACAATAGTTCCTTGACTAAACTGCTCCCCTTCTTTGCCTAATCCTCCCCCTCCACCTCCCTTCAGCCCAGGGATGGTCTATTCATTGTATTTATGTATCTTGTTCTATTTTGCTTGTTTATTTGTTTTGTTCATTAGTGTCCTGTAGTGGGTGAGATCATATGGTATTTGTCTTTCACCGAAAGACTTATTTCACTGAGCATAATACTTTCCAGTTCCATCCATGTTGTTGCAAAGGGTAGGAGTTCCTTCTTTCTTTCTTCTGTGTAGTATTCCATTGTGTAAATGTACCAAAGTGTTTTGATCCAATCATCCACTGATGGGCACTAAGACTGTTTCCAGCACTTGGCTATTGTAAATAGTGCTGCTATGAACATAGGTGTACATAGGTTCTTCTGAATTGGTGTTTCAAGGTTTTTCGGGTATAGCCCTAGTAGTGAAATTGCTGGATCAAAAGGTAGTTCCATTTTTAGTTTTTAAAGAAAACTCCTTATTGCTTTCGATAGTGGCTGCACCAGCCTGCATTCGCACCAGCAGTGCACTTGGGTTCCCTTTTGCTGACATCCTCACCAGCACTTGTTCTTTGTTGATGTGTTGATGATTGCCATTCTGACACGTGTGAGGTGGTATCTTATTGTGGTTTTAATTTTCATCTTTCTGATGGCTAGTGATGTTGAGCATTCTTTCATATGCCTCTGGGCCCTTTGCATGTCTTACTCACAGAGTTGTCTGTTCAGGTCCTTTGCCCATTTTGTAATTGGGCTCTCTGTCTCCCTGGTGTTGAGTCACATAAGTTCTTTATATATTTTGGATATCAAACCCTTGTCTGAGGTATCATTGGCAAATATGTTTTCCCATACAGTTGGTTCCCTTTGAATTTTGCTGGTATTTTCTTTAGCTGAACAGAAACTTTTCAGTATGATTAAAGTCTCCTTAGTTTATTTGTTCTTTTATTTCCTTTGCCCTTGGAAAAGTATCAGTAAATATATTTCTCCGTAGGATATCTAAAATTTTACTGCCTATATTTTTCTCCAGGACTTTGATGGTGGCACTGCTTATGTTTAAATCCTTTATCCATCTTGTGTTTAATCTGATGTATGGTTTAAGTTGGTGGTCTAGTTTTATCTTTTTGCATGGTTTTTTTCCAGTTCTCCCAACGCCATTTGTTGAAGAGACTGTTTTTGCTCCATTTTATGTTCCTTCCCCCTTTGTTGAATATTAATTGGCCATAGAGTCATGAGTTTATTTCTGGTATCTTTATTCTGTTCCATTGATTTATATGTCTATTCTTACACCAGTACCAGACTATTTTGATTACAGTAGACTTGTAGTATAGTTTGATGTCCTGTATTGTGATTCTGCGTACCTTGTTTTTCTTTCTCAAAATTGCTCTGGCTATTTGTGGGTGATTTTGGCTTCATAAAAATATTTGAAGTATTTTTTCTATTTCTGTGAAGTATGTTATTGATATTTTAATTGGGATTGCATTGAATCCATAGATTGCTTTGGGTAGTATGGGCATTTTAATGATGTTAATTCTTCCCATCCATGAACATGGTTATGCTTTCATATTTTGTATCATCCTTAATTTCTTACTTCAGTGTTCTGTAGTTTTCAGAGTACAGTCTGTTTCATCCTTGGTTAGGTTTATTCCCGACTAATTTATTTTTCTTGTTGCTATGATAAATGGGATTTGTTTTCTAGCTTCTAGAAATATTCAGAGGATATTTCATTATTGGTATACAAAAATGCTTTTGATTTCTGAATATTGACTTTATATCCAGCTATTTTGCTAAATATATTTATTAGGTGGAGTAAAATTTTGGTGGAGTCTATTGGGTTTTGTACATACACTATCATATCATCTGCAAATAATGACATTTTTACTTCCTCCTTTCCAATTTGGAAGTCTTTGATTCCTTTTTTTCTCTGATAGCTATGGCTAGAACTTCCAAAATGATGTTGAACAGAAGTGGAGAAAGTGGACAGTCTTGTCTTGTTCCTGATCTTAGGAGGAAAGCTTTTAGTTCTTGCCCATTGATTATGATGTTGGCTTGAGGTTTCTCACATACGGCCTTTATGATGTTGAGGTATGCTCCATCTATTCTCATTTTGCTGAGTGTTTTTATCAGAAATGGTTGCTGTACTTCATCAGATGCTTTTTCAGCATCTATTGATATGATCATATGGTTTTTGTCTTTCATTTTGTTGATGTGGTGTATTACATTCATTGAATTGTGAATGTTGGACCATCCTTACATCCCTGGGATGAAACCCACTTGATCATAGTGTATGATCTTTTGAATGCATTGCTGGATCTTGTTGGCCAATATTTTGTTGAGAATCTTAGCATCTATATTTATCAGAGATATTGGCCTATAGTTTTCATTCTTAGTTGTGTCTTGACCTGGTTTTGGCATTACAATAATATTGGCCTCATAGAAAGAGTTTGGGAGTCTTCCCTCTTCTTGGATTTTTTGAAATAGGTTGAGAAGAATAGAAGTTAGTTCTTCTTTAAATGTTTGGTAGAATTCACCTGTGTAACCAGCTGGTCTGGGGCTCTTGTGCTTTGGGAGTTTTTTTATTACTTCTTCAATTTCACTGGCTGTTATTGGTCTATTTAGGCTTTCTGCTGCTTATGGATTCCATTTTGGTAGATAATACATTTCCAGAAATGTGTCCATTTCACCCAGTTTCTTATATTTCTTATCATATATTTGTTTGCAGTAATTTCTTATAATCCTTTGTATTTCTGAAGCATCAGTTTTAATTTCTCCTCTGTTGTTTCTGATTATTTGGGTCCTCTCTTTTTCATGATAAGTCTGGTTAAAGTCTTGTCAATTCTGTTCATATTTTCAAAGAACCAGCTTTTGGACTTACTGATTCTTCAAATTGTAGTTTGAGTCTCTAAGTTACTTAATTCTGCTCTGATTTTGATGATTTCCTTCCTTCCGCTTGCTCTGGGCTTTGTTTGTTGTTGCTTCTCTTGTTCTTGTAGCTTTATGGTTAGGTTGTTTGTATAAGCTTCTTCTATCCTTTTAAGGTAAGGTTGTATTGCTATAAATTTACCTCTGAGAACTGCCTTTGCTGTGTCTCATAGGTTTTGCTCTGTTGTATATTCATTGTCATTTGTTTCCTGAATCTTTTTTATTTCATCTTTGATCTCATTGTTAACTTATTCATTACTTTAAAGTGTGTTATTCAGTCTCCATGAGTTAGAGTATTTTTGTTTTTTTCCCTTGAGGTTGGTTTCTAGTTTCAAGCCATTGTGATCTGAGAAGATGCTTGGTATGATTTCAATTTTCCTGTATTTGTGGAGGCTTGTCTTGTGACATACCATGTGGTCTATCTTTCAGAATGTTCTCTGTGCATTTGAAAAGAATGTGTATTTTGCCTCTTTGGGGTGAAAGGTTTGTATATATCAGTTAGGTCCATTTCCTCTAGAGTGTTATTAAATGCCACAATATCCTTGGTGTTTTTGTTTGTTTGTTTGTTTGGAAGATCTGTCCATTGTTGATCATTGGGTATTAAAATCCCCTACCATGGTTGTGTTGCTGTCTATGTCCTTCTTGAACTCCTCCAAGATTTTCCTCATATATTTAGGAGCTCCTATGTTGGGTGCACATGTATATTTACCAGAGTTATATCTTTTTGAAGGATTGTTTCCTTAAGTATTATAAAATGTCCTTTTTTGTCTATTTGTATGACCTGCATGGTAAAATATATTTTGTCTGTAAGAAGTATTGCTACTCCAGCCTTTTTTTTCATGTCCATTTGCTTGATATATATTTTCCCATCCCTTCATTTACAATCTGTGTTGATCTTTTGTTCTGAGGTGAGTCTCTTGCATGTGGGTCATGTATTCTTATCCACTCAGCTACCCTATCTCTTTTGATTGGCACATTTAATCTGTTTATATTTAAGGTTATTATTGATTTATATTTATTTATTGCCATTTTTCCCTTTGCACCTGTGTTCTTCTCTGTCTCTCTCTGTTTCTTTATATTTTATAAAGCAAACCCTTCAGCATTTCTTGCAATGCTGGTTTGGTAGAGATAAATTCTTTTAGTCTTCTTTTGTCTGGGAAACTCCTCATTTCTCCTTCCATCTTGAATGAGAGCCTTGCTGGGTAGAGTATTCTTGGTTGCAGGCCTTTGTTTCCTATTACTTGGAATATTTTTTGTCATTCCCTTCTGGCTTATATTGTTTCCGTTGAATAATCATTTGATAACCTTATAGGAGCCCCCTTATATGTTATTTGCTGTTTCTCTTTTGATGCTTTTAGGATTCTCTCTTTGTCTTTGAAATTTGCCACTTTAATTACAATGTGTCTTGGATTGTGTCTGTTTGGATTTATTCTCATTGGGACCTTCTGTGCGTCCTGAACTTGATTAAAGTTTTCACTGATCATGTTAGGGACATTTTCCATCATTACTTTTTTGAACAGGTTTTCCATTTCTTGTTTCTCTTCTTCTTCTGATATCTCTATGATATGGATATTATTGTGTTTCATGTTGTCCTGCCGCTCTCTTAAAACATCTTCATTCTTGTTTAGCCTTTTTTCATTCTGTTGTACTGTCTTGCATTATTTTTCTAGGTTGTCCTCCAGCTTGCTGATCCAGTCATCTGCTTCCTCTAGCCTGCAGTTGATTCCTTCTACTGTATTCTTCAATTCAGAAATTGTATTCTTCATTTCCTCCTGGCTATTACTGATAGTTTCTAAGTCTTTTTTAATGCTGGTGTAGCTCTCAGTAAGTTCCTTATAGCTTCCCTGGAGTTGTTTGTAGTTCCCCTGGAGTTGATTGTAGTTTTCTTTGAGCTGTCTAAGCTCAGTGAGCTTTCCTATCATCCTTATTTTAAAATCCATATCTGATAGTTTGCTTGCCTCTCTTTCATTTAGTGATTTCTCTTGGGATTCCTCCTTTCTTTTTGGTGATAGATTGTTTCTTTTTCTCCCCAGTTTTAGGTTTCTTTGTAATCCAATCAGAGTGTGATCAGCTGCCAGGCTAAAGAACTGCTAGGCTGGAAGGACTGATTTAGTTGTAATGCTATTGGTCTGTGATCCACCACCAGACTCAGATGCAGCTTGGGGTGATGGAGTGATTCAGTTGTAAATCAATAAATCAGCTACCAAATTCAGGCCCTACTGGGCTAGACAGACAGGTTTAGTTGTAATCCAATGGATCAGCCATCAGCTCAGGTACAACCTGGTGGGACAGATTCAGATGTAAATCAATGAATCTGTGATCAGCCACCAGGCTCTGGAGCTGCTGGGCTAGACAGCAAGGAACAATTGTAATCCAATGAATCTGTGATCAGCTTCCAGGCTCAGAGGCCACAGTGTGGGGTTGACTGTCTGACCCAGCCACAAGTCAGCCACCAGGCCTAGGCTCTGCTGAGTGAGAAGGACTGACCCTGTTGCAAAGCAATGAACCCAGTATCAGCCACCAGGATTACACAATATCACATGGGGCAACTGACCAACTCAGCTGCAAGCCAGAGTGTTTGCAATCAGCTGCCAGGCCCAGGTGTTGCTGGCAAGAAACACCTCTTCAGGTGCTAACTATTGTGTCTTTGCTCAGACAGGGCAGGGCAGGAGAGGTTTTTTGTTTGTTTGTTTGTTTTTGTTGTTGTTGTTTTTAATTTATTTTTATTTATTTATTTATTTTTTAGTTTTGCTCTTTTTTTTT